>PITA01015774.1:0-48823 GCA_004023965.1 Spilogale gracilis | reverse complement strand
GGGTATGGCATATCTTTAAATCCTTTCACAGAGGAATTGCAGCTTTCATAGAATTTCTAATTTTCACAGTTTACTGATTTGATGGTTGGTTGGGTTGTACCTATTATTTTCTTCCTTGAGTACATCAGTGGCACTTAACAAAACTCAGCCCTCCAGCGCTAGCATCCTCAAAACTCCCATGTCCATCATTTTCTCAAATGCAAGGAAGGTTGCATAAGTCAGCATGACTCCTTTCACCTGAATCCTGTCCTAATTTCACACATGTAGGAGCTTTAATAATTGCAATGTTGCAGCATGCCAGCATTTATAAACACACCACTTACCCCCAGAATGTTGTTTTGTAGTCATCTCACTGACAAGTAATTCAATTCCATTATCTCCTCATGGGTTTCTTCTCCCTTGGATTATTTTTGGTACCAAATTAGTAGAGGCACCCCTGGAAGCAAGGATACAAGTACACAAGACCAGATTCTTTGGGAAGCACAAGAAAAAAATAGCAGAAAAGTAGAGAAATAATACAGAGAAGGAAAAATAGCCAAAATAGATGAGTTAAAACCAGTTACCAAAGTTGCTGATGAGTTTAATCCTGTTGGGGAGGAGAGCAAATCCTGACAATTGCCTATTATTATTATTGTTATTGTTATTATTGTTACTATCATCAAATAAGATGAAATATAGAAATAATCATCAGCATATCTAGTAAGATACTCTAAACATTTTAAAACATTTTTACTATTGTATTTAGAATTGAATAACAGCCCCAATAATATTGTTTGATTTGTAACTGTATCTTGCTTCATGAAGACTATTCCTATGTCTAATTGTGCTTCAGAAAAAGAATACTGACAGCTGAATATGAAATTCATTTAAGGGTTAACAAATCTAAAACATAATAACCTGTATGAAAGAGTATCTATGTACCCTCTTGGTCTAGTCCTTTTTTAAGTCAGATGAAAGAACTTAACTTTGACTTTTGGAAGAAAGAGGTTTGCATGTGGAAGATAATTATATTTGCTACTTTAATCAGATGTTTGTTTCAAAGGAATTTGTTTCAGATTAAGATTGTTCAGTCTGTGTGTGTGTTTGTATTTGTTAATGTGTACATAGAAATAATTTTGAAAATTATTGTAAATGCTTAGGTTGTTAAAAACACTATGCGACAGTATATTCAATATATTATGATTATATATATTTATTATCATAATATATATATATTAAGATTATGGTTATATAAATATAAACCATATTTTATATATATATATATATTAAGATTTTATTTATTTGACAGAGAAAAACACAGCCAGAGAGGGAACACAAGCAGGGGGAGTGAGAGAGGGAGAAGCAGGCTTCCCGCCCAGCAGGGAGCCCAATGTAGGACTCAATTCCGGGTCTCCGGGATCATAACCTGAGCCGAAGGCAGTCACTTAACCACCTGAGCCACCCAGGTGCCCCAATGATTGTTATATTTTGATAAATGTCCAAGTTCTTAAGTATTGAAATTGTGGCTTCCTGTTCTCTGCTTTCTCTTTCTCCTTTTTTCTCTTTTGCTCTCTCTCCTTCTCCCTTTCACTCTCTTCCTCTAGTTCAGTTTAGTTGCTTTCCCACATGCATACCAAAAAAAACCCACAAAAAACAAAAAACAATAAAGTACAGTTGTAGAAAGTAACATATAGACCAGAGCAAAAATTCAAAACATGTTTGTATGCACTTGTTATATATTGTATATTTTTGAAAGAATATACTGGCCTTCCTAAGAAAATATTATTTCCTTTACTCATGTAGATTATTTAAAATTTCCATTTTCAATTTTTTAAGTAATTCTAATATGGTAATGGAATTTAGAGCTTTTTAAAAAATATACTATTAAACGATCACATCTACATCATATTTATTATTGTACTTCCTCTCATCAAATCTTAAAGGAAGCACATATTCCTAGCTATAAAATATTAAGTATACTTAGTTATATGAGGTTACTTGTAAGAAGTGTCATTTTTTGGTGTATCTAATATATTGCAAAATGAAGTTTTATTCTCTGTGTTAGAAAGAAAGACAATCTTATAAGCCCAGTCCTTTGTTTCAAAAGCTTCTAAGAATAAGTTATAAACGCCTTAACATGGCTTGCATTACCTGGTAAAACATTGTATTGGCTTACTGCAGGCTCATTTTCCACTACTCACTATAATGTCTCAATGGGTCCTCAGTGTTCTTTAAAAACAAAATAAATTTAATTTACAAGACTTTAAAGACCTTCCAACACACATAGAAAAGAAAATTCAAGTTTCTTGCCATGAACTTAAATGCCTTACATGCCCTGGCTTCTAATTATCTTCTGTTCCACATTGCCTTCTGTTCACTCTGACAACCACACATAATTTCTTCCAGTTTCTCAAAATTCAGCTTTTTTTTTTGCCACAAAGCCTTTGTATTTTCTGTTTTTACACCTCAATTTTTTTTTAGTTTTACTTAAATTTACTGAGGTAACATATAGTGTGTCACGAGTTTCATATGTAGAGCTCAGTAATCCATCAGTTGCATATAACACCCAGTGTTCATTATATCATGTGCCCTCCTTAATGTCCATCACTAGTTACCCGAAGCCCCCACCATTTCCCCTATAGCAACCTCCAGTTAGGGTTGTGAAGAGTCTTTTTTGGTTTGTCTCTCTCTGATTTCATCTTATTTTATTTTCCATCCCTTCCCCTTTGATCCTGTTCTGTTTTTTAAATTCCACATAGACTGAAACCATATGATAACTGTCTTTCTCTGATTGGCTTATTTCGCTCAGCATAATACCCTCCAGTTCCATCCATGTTGATGCAAACAGTAAGATGTTATCTTTTGATGGCTGTGTAGTATTCCATTATATGTATGCATGCGCATATATGTACACAGACATACACACTACATCTTCTTTATCCATTCATCTGTCAATGGACATCTGGGCTCTTTCCATGGTTTGGCTATTGTGGACATTGCTGCTATAAATATTGGGGTGAAGCTTCCCCCTCAGATCGCAATGTCTACATCCTTTGGATAAATACCTAATAGTGCAATTTCTGGATTGGTCATAGGGCAGTTCTATTTGTAACTTCTTAGGGAACCTCCATACTGTTTTCCAGAGTGACTGTACCCACTTTCATCCCCACCAACAGCGTAAGAATGTTTCCATTTCTCTGCATCTTCACCATTTATTGTTTCCTGACTTGTTAATTTTAGTCATTCTGGCTGGCATGAGGTGATATCTCATTGTGGTTTTAATTTGTATTTCCCTGATGTCAAATGATGTTGAGCATTTTTTCATGTGTCTGTTCAATAAGTAGTGTTGAGAAAATGGGACAGCCACATGCAGAAGAATGAAACCGGACAATTCTCTTATACCATACACAACAATAAACTCAAAATGGATGAAAGACCTAAACATGAGACAGAAATCCATCGAAATCTTAGAGGAGAACACAGGCAACAACCTCTCTGATCTTGGGCACAAGAACCCTTGCTAGACACCTTGCCAAATGCAAGGGAAACAAAGACAAAAAATGAACTATTGGGACTTCATCAAGATAAAAAGCTTTTGCACAGGAAAGAGTCAACAATACTAAAAGCCAACCTATAGAATGGGAGAAGATATTTTCAAATGAAGTATCAGATAAAGGGTTAATATTCAAGATCTATGAAGAACTTGCCAATGTCAACAATCAAAAACCAAATACTCCAATCAAGAAATGGGCAGAAGACATAAAAAGACATTGCTCTAAACCCTCAAACTCTTGGCATGGATTCTTCTCAAGTTCTAGAGGAGCTCAAAAGTCACTTCTTCAGAGACAACTTTACTGATCACTCCGTTTAATTCAGTTAAACCACTTAACCACTTTTATTTTCTTAATAGAAAATAATACCATAAACAGTACTTACACATTACAGGTGAATATATGTGTATGCACACACATAAACATACACACACATTCTATCTCTTCCCTTTAACATGTAAGCTCTGTGAGGGTATAAGAGTAGGTACCTTGTCTGTATTTTTCACTATCATATCTCAGATATAACAGAGAAAGTTACTTAATATAATATTAGATGGGTTAAGAAAAGTCAAATTTAGATGAGTCTCTATGCATCATATCTATTATATCACCATGTACAGAGGATTACTCCAGTTAAAGCATGAAAGCAAAAATATCAAAATAACCACATATTGAGAGTTTATATTTTACATTTCTGATTAACTGCCAGCTAAATCACAATTTTAAATTAGTAAAGAGCTTCATGAGGTCAAAGAATCAATTCAATTTTAAACTGTATAATCAGAATTAGTGCAACTGAGAGTTTATTCATTGAAATCAGTTTATTACTTAGCTGTTTATAGAAAGAGAAAATTTGTTCTAAGCATATCATGATTATTCATTAATTTATAGAAGTTAGTGGAATGGATTTTATTATAAGAAAAAAAAAAAGTCCTTGTTCATAAGGGCTCTTTTCACAATGAACATCAAAATACCCAGTCATGAGAACAGATGGTTCAATGAACAGAAAACATAAATAAATTAAAAGCTTCCCTTATTAAATACATCTTCAAACTATTAGTGTGAATTTTGCCCTAATTCAGTAAAAGTTGTATCAATCCTAGGATTGGGATCAATTGGCAAGATAGGCATTCGGAAGTGTTATGCGGACTTTAGAAGGCCACATCTGTTGGTGCTCTCATGATCTTATTTAGAAAGATTATCTCACAACAGATGTTCATGAGTATTTCTAGAAAACAAAATATTTTCATAGCATAATGTGTACTTATATAAAAAAATTAGGCCAAAGAAATTTGTAATAGATTGCTTATATGCCTGAAATGTCAATATACTATGTTATCATTCCCCGATATTTTAGAATGTATTTCCTACAAACAAGGTTTTGTTTTTCCTACTTAACTACAATGCAAGTGTTAAAATCAAGAAATTATTAACATATTGCTATCACCTAATTCTCAGATGCAATTCATATTTGCCAACATTTCCAATAATTCCTTTTAAAAGGAGAACATTCCATACTAGATTCATGAGTCACATTTTTCCCCCATTTCTATTAAAGTTTTTTGTCTTTATTTGGCTTTTGTGACCCTGACACTTTGGAAGATTATATGCCAGTTATTCTTAAAAAGTCCTTCTATTTAGTTTGCCTAATATTTCTGCACAATTAGTTTTATGTTATTTGTATTTGGCAGAAAAATTACAGAATGAAGAGTTGTTTTTTGTTTTGTTTTGTTTTTTGTTTTTCTCACTGCATCCTATTAGGTGGCACACATTTTATATAAGTCATATTTTTAGTGATGTTAACGTTTTGATTAAGGTACAACTGCCAGTCTTCTTCATTGTGAAATTACTCTTTTCCCCTTCATCATTAATAAATAATTTTAAAATCCTGTAACATATCTTGGGTGTCATCAACATTTTAATTTATTTGCTTATAGACTCAAGGCATCCTATTATAATTTTATTACTATCATTATTTTTCTACTTAAAATACTCTGATTTTGCCAGTGGATGTCCCTTAGATTGGCTTCTTTGTCTTTTTGATATGTCCTCATCATTCTTTGAATACTTCCTTGATTTCTTCCCTAAAGGATATTCTGGGAAGAATACTTTTTCTATCCTAGCCTTCAAATCACACATTTCACCAAAAAAAAAAACAAACCAAACCAAACAAAACAAAAAAACCAAACAGGTTACATTAACTGGAGAATGATATTATGAAATTAAGATCTAGATCCTGG
The DNA here is from genome assembly GCA_004023965.1 of Spilogale gracilis. Taxonomy (NCBI): domain Eukaryota; kingdom Metazoa; phylum Chordata; class Mammalia; order Carnivora; family Mephitidae; genus Spilogale; species Spilogale gracilis. Next base: position 43,053 of record PITA01015774.1, on the reverse strand, counting down.
GGCACCTGGGTGGCTCAGATGGTTTAGCATCTGCCTTTAGCTCGGGTCATGATCCCAGTGTCCTGGGATCCAGCCCTTGGACAGGCTCCCTGTTCAGCATGGAATCTGCATCTCCCTCTCTCTGTTCCTTTCCCTCTGTGTTCTCTCTGTATTTCTCTCTCAAATGAATAAATAAAATGTTTTTTTAATTTCTTAAAAATTAAAAAAAATTAAGATCTAGACCTTATGCATGCTTATTATAGTCACTGCTCCTAGGTCCTCTAAGCAAATAATAGCAGAGAAAATAGATTTGAGTGCATGTGCACGCACACATGCACACATTTATATGTCAGTTTATTTACATCAGTTTTATAAAAAGGAACTTTCTGTAATTTTATTTAGAATATGTGTATATATAAATAGATAAAATATATCAATCAACAGCAACAAATATGGAGAAAAATCAGTATATGTAATTACATGTATAGATATGTTTTTGTAGTTAAGCAAATGTTCAAGTTATCAATTCATCACCTCTAGTCTCTAAACCATCCTTCATTGACTTTTAATGCTGAGAGACCTATTTGTCATCTCCCATGATAGAAAATTTTGTCATTAGAGGACTTTTGAGATACACTGTAGGACGAGGGGTTTTCACTTGAATTCCAGTGAGCTTCTCCTTTTCTTGATTCTGTGGGGCTCGAACATCTAGTGCGTTTCAGTGGCACCTCTCAGGAAACTTCCTAAAGGTAAATTGAGTGACAATCCTAAAGGAAGCTTCCCAGTGAATTTCATGGCATTCCATTTGACTTACTGAGGGTGAGTTCCAAGGTCTGTCTATTTTGTCTTCCAGACTACTTGCAAGTGATAGTTTTTGGGTAACTTTTGTGGCTCAGCCACCATCCCAGAGTTCAACATCATACCTCATAGGAAAATTTCCAGTAGCTTTGTGGAAAATTCAACCAGTGCTTCTGCTAGATTTCCAGAAAATTCATCACCCTATTCCCTGCAGACAACTTCCCAGAAAAAGTCATCAACACTTCTACCTGTCAACCTTGGACTGATGATTGAACCAACTCTTGCTCATGGTTAAGAGAACAGGCTTCTCCACCATCCAGTAGACTACAACCATATATTTACTAACAACCAGAATTACAGCCTTGGAGTGCCCCTCACATCATTTTTGGGCTTGTTTCTTTCCTGGGTTCTTTCCCTATTACAGGGTTTTGTAATAGGAAAAAAAATTAATTACCTTTATACTAAACTTTCCCCATTCGAGTTACTGTGTTGCTTATATCTACTGACTGAAGTCTAACTGACAAAATATAAAAATAAATATAGGTCTGATTAGGAGTATTGATAGGTGGAAGGGTATGTGTGTGTATACATAAATACACAGTAGAATATATATGCACTCATATATACATACATGTGTACATATATATTCTATATTCTTTCTCTTTGTATATATATTTCTGTGCTGTCCAATGTACTACTAACCACGTAAGATGATCAAATACTTAAACTTTGGCTATCATGATGGAAAAACTGAACACCTAATTGTATTTAACTTAAGTTATTTTAATTTAAATAGTCATATGTTGCCAGTGGTTACTGTACTAGACAATGCATATGTATACATATGAAAATGCATATGGCAACCACAAGTGCATGAATTTACAACTGTATTTATTTCTATATTTGTCTGTATCTACTTGCCAGTTTAGTGTCATACAGACTGTTCCAGTGATCATGCTTTTCATATTTACACTTCCCTGCTCCCAATGCCCTTCTATATTTACTCATTTAATAAGCTCCCTTGTATGTACTGAAACCTGTACATTCCCTCTTTACCTCATCCATGTTTTGGAATCTTGTCCTGGGTTGCCACACTTCTGCCCCTTAATAGATGCAGCTAAGACTTTGTGCTTGCCTGATACATCCAAACATGCTAGGACATCCTTTGCATATGTTGCACTTTAATATACAGACATAGAAACCTTCCTCTGCAGATATGCTTATCCTCCTTCCCAAGTTAGATTTCCAGAAAATCCATCACCCTATTCCCTGCAGACAACTTCCCAGAAAAAGTCATCAACACTTCTACCTGTCAACCTTGGACTGACTCCCAGGTCCTAGTACTCCACTTCCAGTGGCCTTCCTTATAAATACCCTTTCCACTGCACATAGCATCTATCACTGTCACAGCTATCTCTTCTCAGGGATATCATTCTCACACCAGTCAGATTCTGTGTACCAGACCAGTCTATTGCACATGCCTTTCTCACTCTGGGCTTTGACATCTTATGTCAGACTTCCCATTAAGGATGCTCTACTCACCCTGGTCAGTATTTGCCACAGTGTTCAGTGCTATGATGTGTTTCTCTTTCTTATTTAACACAGATCCTTCATTCACTGTCCCAAATAATGACTGTAGGCTCAATTTAGCAGAAAATAAATGAAAAGGAGTAAAAAAAGGAGGGTATTCTTGTTTTTGTTTTTGTTTGAAAGGAGGTGATCTTTGATCCATCATTAATTGATAGGTTATTGTTGAAATCTCAAAATATGATAGTGAGTTTGTTAGTTCACTCTTTGTCATTTTATCAATGTATCCACCACCCCCTCTATTTTGAGGCATTCTACTAGCTGTATCCAGGTAAAAATATCACAATACTTTCTCAGGGAACATAACCTTTCTTATCATGTAATGGTGGGGTCCATCTCAAATAACACTTTTTGTTATAAAGTTGGTTATATTTCTCATATTGATTATCTTTTTAAATTTGCTACTTATCAAACATTCACTGTCTCTTCCCCCAAGATAGGGATATGCTGTCTCACTCTATTGATGATGATCTTTGCTATATGGTTTGCTTTGGGAATTGATTTTGTGTGGAAATAATGGTTTCCACTCCAAGTAGAGTCTTTAGGAAGTCTGCCAAGTTCCCATCCATCATTTGCCCTCTGCCATGAGAAACTATGCCATAAAGAAACATGTTCTTCAGAGAAGACAAGGCCTTTGGACCAGATTTGAACAGAATTTCACCAATCAACATGCAAGCCAGTGAGATAATAATAATAATTATTAGTATGATAAGACATGGATATTTTGGGGTTTTTTGAAAATAATATTGCATCAAGTGCTGGCTAATTTGATATTTGGTAGAGGAGTGAAGAAAGGAAAAAAAATCCAGAAATTCTGAGATTTGAAATATAAACTCTCAGGAAAATACTGTCACATATAATTAAGATCTGTTATATTAAAACACCTCTATGTTTGGATTGAAGTTGCTCCAATGGAATGTATTAATTTAAAAGACAAAAAAGGACTTAGATAAAAAAGATTAAGTGCATGTGCCACTGATGCCTTTTTTGTCCAAAGAATCTGTACTCAAGTCAAGAAAGAAATGGCACTTCTTACTTTCTTTTTTTATTTTTTTATTTAAATTCAATTAGCCAACATAAGAAATAGCATTTCTTAAAAAGAAAATTGTGGGTGTGGCATGACTGAAATCAAATCAACAATTTATAATAATTGGGAAACATGCAATAACATTTTGCAATGGATGGATAGTCAAAATTGTCATCTTGGATGAAACTTTGGTAATTTGAAAGGGAAAGTTACCCTTGAGTTCATAATATTTTATGAACAAAATTCTGATTAAGAAAGATACCAGCCAACAAGGAGGGGATATTTTTAAATACTTTTCTCAAATGTATCCAAGTGATATGATGAAAGAAAAAAAAACCACTCAGACAATAGGGTCCAAAACCATAAAGAATAATGGTCCAGTAAGCTACTCCTGGGCAGTAACACAAGGGATTTTGATGAACTCAAGGGAGTTTAGAATTTCTATAACCATCTGCAGTGTGATTTTAGTTTTTCCCTTTTCATAATAGATCCCTGTTCCATCACCTTGTTTTGAATGTTTCTTTCCCTCCCTCCCTCCATTCTCTCTCCCTCCCTTCCTTCCTCCTTTCCTTCCCTCTCTCTAGCTCCTTTTTTGCTTTTAAATTTCCAGTCCAAGGAGTACCTCATCTAGATCTTATGCAGAAATTACTGAAATATAAAGGACTTTAAGATATGTGCTTTATTTGGTTGATGCTTTTGGGTTATCTTCCTTGGTTTTTAAGTGATTTGTTTTCACATACAAGAACAGAATCCAAGTATATGTGGCTAAAACAGCAGCTTGTGACTAAATGTATTTCTAGAAAAGTTCACTCTTCCCTCCTGTATCCCCCAAGAGAGTCATATATTTCCTTTCCTTACTAATATGGGTAGGTCGTGTAATGTGCTTTGACACATAGAATATGGAAAGACTCATTCCTGGATATGACATAAAGAGTCATTATAAAAGTCATCTTGTGTGTCTGCCTAGATAGGAGCTGCTTTTTTAACCTGTAATCAAGACTGAGAACACACATATAGTGGACCCAAACCCACTAGCTCTCTGAAATAGAGCCATTGCAGCCAACCAGCAAGCTTCTGTGAAATAAATATATGAGGAACTGAGAATTTTTACATAAACTTATTGCAGCACAAATGTATATATAATTTTAATTTACCATTTGTTTGCTCTACTTTTCTGCTTATTTTTTTCATATATTTTGAGATTTTTTAAATATTCTATTTATTAGACAGAGAGCAGGAGCAGGGGAGTAGGAAGACCAGCAGATTCTCCACTGAGTAGGGAGCCTGACTTGGAGTTTGATCTCAAGACCCTGGGATCATGACCTGAGCCACCTAGGTGCCCTTTATTTATGATGATTTTTGAACTGATAATATATAATTCTTCCCTAATAAGAGAATTAAACCCTTAAAATTAATTTGAATTCCACCATAATTGATATCTATCTTGATCAATTTTGCTAATGTAGCATATGCACTATTTTATATAATTTATTTACTAACTAGTAAACAATAAAATAAGGATAGTATGGATCATGAAATATTTGCATCCATTAGCGATACTTTCATTTCCAATAAGCTTACTTTTTCATTGTTTAACGGATAGCTTACCCAGTTTTTGACTATATCTAACCTTCCTTTTGCCACTATGTCTCAGTGATTGACATGCCTACATCTAGATTTAAAGCAAAGATTCTGAATCTATTTCACTAAATATAAGCAGTTAAAATATTTTACAGGTATTCAGTAGAATTTCAACCTAGAATCCCACTCTGAAAAATTGAAAAAAGCTGTGATAGACTAACCTATAAAAACATTTATTTCAATGTTACCTATTACTGAGGCATCTGCATTCAGCTCAGGTCATAATCCCAGAATCCTAGGCCTTGCATCAGGCTCCCTGCTGGGTAGGAAGCTTGCTTCTCCCTCTCTTACTCCCCTTGCTTGTGTTCCCTTTCTAGCTGTGTTTCTCTCTGTCAAATAAATAAATAAATTATATATATATATATATATATATATATATATATATATATATATATCCTATTACTATTCCTTAATATGCCATGATAGGTTTTCATTTTGAACATCCATACTCTAGTATAATTAATTATGTTTATTGATTTCTCACTTTCATTTAGAATAATCATGAGCAGGTGATTCCCCCGTCCCTTTTTTTTCCAGTTTTTATACTTAGGCTTCTTAATCCAAAGAGTAATACTTCACATTAGTTTATGGTTTTATAGTGAGACTTCCAAAGGGACATTAACAATCTTTGGAACAATCAGTACTTCTTGCAATATTGTAATGAGTGTAGTGAGTGAAACAAAACAAAATTTATCTAATATATTTGGCTCATAGTTCACTTTAGTTGCCTGATTTTAGAATCCACAATGAATTACAGATTTCACTTATTTAATAAGACTTGTTTCTCAAAACAAATGAGCAAAGGAAAAGAGAGAGAGAGAGAGAGAGAGAAACCAAGAAAAGACTCCTACCTATAGAAAACAAACTGATGGTTGCCAGAGAGGAGATAGGTGGGTGGATGGGTGAAATAGGAAATGGGGATTAAGGAGTGCACTTGTCCAGATGAACACTGGGTGATGTAGGGATTTGCTGATTTGCTATATTGCATACCTGAAAGTAATATAATTCTGTATGTTAACTCTGTTGGAATAAAATAGAATTTTAAAAAAACTTTTTTCTCTGAAATAAATAAATATACCATTATTGTACACTGAAGAAAATCAGGTAATGTATTTTCTTATTTTATTTGTTTTTCATTATGGTTTTTACTTAATTCTTTTCTTCTTTTTATATTTTTTTATTTATTTTTATTGGTATTTTAATCTATACTTGGAGAGTGAGAACTAAAGGTGTTTAATTTCTACACCAGAAGTCGTTTTTACAACTGAATCTATTATCTATATTCAGTCACCTTTTTTTTTACTATTTATGAAATACTTGATTTATGAAATTGAACATTGGCGAGGTTGTGATTTTGCCAAGCAAATGGATAGGACCTGCATCTTTTTTTTTTGTTCTGTATAAAACAAAAGCAAGAAAAGGTGACAGAATTTTAAAGATGTCAATCAAGTAGCAATTGCAAAATTGAAAAGCACAAGGCAATGGCGTTCCTGACAAGCTGACAATACCTACAGTTCTTGATAGAAATCACTTTGAGTCTAAATGACTAGCATAGGGAGATGTCTGACAGCTGATGTATACATGTAACTAAAGAAGGCAGTAGGAGGAACATGAACGTATTGAAGACTGAGTAAGGGGTAGACTATAAGGAAAGGTGATGGATATCTGTTTTGTCCTTGCAACTACTATAATAATATACCCCACACCTTGTATTTAAACTTCTTTCTAACATTATATAAAACAAATAAGTTTGAGACAAAGAAATAATAACGATTAGTTATATAATCGTTCATTTAGTTGTTTTTTTATTGTCTTCTTCTACTAGAATATAATTGTCAACAATTGTCAAATTGTGCTTATTTAATTATTAATCACAGCTAAAAATAACCACAGAGTAGGATCTAGAATGGTATTTGACCAAATAAGTGGACATTGCATTCTATTCAAGTTGATACACAAAGTTTACCATCAAACTGCATTCATTACCAATTTGGTACCCATACACTTCTCCTTAAATAATAGTTAATCTCCTAATAAAGACAATAACAAAGTCACACTTCTGCCTAGCATGATGCATCTATCCTGTGTATTACCATTATTGTTTAAATTTATTTATGTATTTATTTATTTATTTACTTACTTACTTACTTTTTTACTTATTTACTTATTTATTTATTGTCAGTGTTCCAAGATTCATTGTTATGCTCCACACCCAGTGCTCCATGTAATACATGCCCTCAGTACCCACCAACAGGCTCACCCATTCCCACATCTCGCTCCCCTCCAAGACTCTCAGTCTGTTTCTGAGTCCATAGTCTCTTATGTTTCATTTCCCTCTCTGATTTACTCTGATTCCCATTTCCGTTCCTTCTCCTATTGTCCTCTATTACCCCTTATGCACCACAAGTAAGTGAAACCATGTAATACTTGGCTTTCTCTACTTGGCTTATTTCACTCAGCATAATCTCTTCCAGTCTGGTCCATGTTGCTATAAAAGTTGGGTATTCATCCTTTCTGATGGAGGCATAATATTCCATTGTATATATATACCATATCTTCTTTATCCATTCATCTGTTGAAGGGCACCTTGGCTCTTCCACCGTTTGGTGATTGTGGCCATTGCTGCAATGAACATTGACGTACATGTGGCCCTTCTTTTCACTACATCTATATCTTTAGGGTAAATACCCAGTAGTGCAATTGCAGGGTCATTAGTAGCTCTATTTCCATTTTTTTAAGGAATCTCCACACTGTTTTCCAAAGCGACTGCACCAACTTGCATTCCCACCAACAGTGTAAGAGGGTTCCCCTTTCTCCACAGCCTCTCCAACATTTGTTGTTTCCTGTCCTGCTATTTTGTCCATGCTGACTGGTATAAAGTGGTATCTCAGTGTGGTTTTGATTTGAATTTCCCTGATAGCTAGTGATGAACATTTTTTCATGTGTCTGTTAGCCATTTGTATGTCTTCTATGGAGAAATGCCTCTTCATGTCTCCTGCCCATTTTTTGATGTGACCATCTTCTTTTTGGATGTTGAGTTTGAGTAGTTATTTATAGATCTTGGATATCATCTCTTTGTCTGTAGTGTCATTTGCAAATATCCTCTCCCATTCCATGGGCTGCCTACTTGTTTTGTTAACTGTTTCCTTTGCTGTGCAGAAACTTTTTATTTTGATGAAGTCCCAAAAGTTTATTTTCGCTTCTGTTTCCTTTGCCTTTGGATACGTGTCTTGAAAAATGTTGCTGTGGCTGATGTGAAAGAGGTTACTGCCCATAGATTCCTGCCTCACATTGAGATCTTTCATCCATTTCTAGTTTATCTTTGTTTGTGGTGTAAGAGAATGGTCTGGGTCCATTCTTCTATACGTAGTTGTCCAATTTTCCCAGCATTATTTATTGGAGACTGTCTTTTTTTCCACTGGATATTTTTTCCTGCTTTGTCAAAGATGATTTGACCATAGATTTGTAGGTCCATATCTGGACTCTCTACTCTGTTCCATTGGTCTGTTTATTTGCCTTTGTGCAAGTACCATGCTGTCTTGGTGATCACAGATTACCTCTGTAAATTTCTTTTCTGTGTCATGCTTGGGTTCATTTCTCTTTTATAGAACCCCCCTTAATGTTTTTTTGTAGTGCTGTCTTGGTGGTTGCATAATCTTTTAGACATTGGTGGTCCTGGAAGCAGTTTATCTCTCCTTCCATTTTGAAAGTCAACCTTGCTGGGTACATTATACTTGATCATATTTTTTTTTCATGTAATTTCCTGAATATGTCTTGCCAACCCTTTCTGGCTTGCCAGGCTTCTGTGTATAGGTCTAACGTTATTCTGATGTTCCTCCCTCTCTACCTAAGGGATCCCTTCCCCCTAGCTGCCCTTAAGACACATTCTTGATTTTATGGTTCATGAATCTCACAATTATGTACCTGGAGGTTTTTCTGACCTTGTTGATCTTGGGGGGGTGTCCTCTCTGCCTCTAGGACATAAGCACTTGTTTCATTCCCCAAATTAGGGAAATTGTCATTCATGATTTCTTCAACTATATCTTATAGGTTTCTCTCTTTCTCAACTCCCTCAGGGATTTCAATAATTTTGATATTGGAGTGTTTCATGGCATCATTTATGTCCCTAATTCTATTTTTATGGGATTTTAGCTGTCTGTTCCAAGACTTCTCCTGCTCCTCCTTTTCAATGCATCTATCTTCTATATCACTAATATGATCTTTAGCTTCACCTACCCTAGCTGTTAGCATATTTAAATTAGATTGTATCCCATTAATAGCCTTTTTAACTTCTGCTAGTTCGGTTTTCACTTCTGTCCTTAGAGCTTCTATCTTGCCACTAATGTTCTTTTCCAACTTAGCCATTGCTTGGATGGTCGCTACCCTGAATTCCATTTCTGTCATATTGCTTATGTTCATTTCCAGTAGTTCTGTGGCAGGGATTGCAGTCTCTGGTTTTTCTTCTGTTAGTTGTTCCCCCTCCCAGTAATTTTGGCAAGGGGTGCTTGAGGGGATGTATAGCTGAATATATCAACCACTGTGCAGGTGAGTTGCTTATCAGAAGGTTTTGGTGCAGTCAGAAGTCACCACCAAAAAGCAAGAAGAAACAAAAAAGAGAGAGAAAAAAATAAAAGAATCAAGAAAAACCCTGCTAGTATGGACCCCAATGGTAGGATTTATATGGTACAAACCACAACAGAGTATAGAAAAAGGCCATCAAGAGTAAAAGAAAGTTGAAGAGATCAAAAAACTAAACCCAACCCAAATGACCCTCTAGACCAGTATTTATATATTAGAAAGGCAAAAACAATTACACAGAAACACTGACAGAAGAATACGATGGGAAGGTGAGTGCGAACCCTCATTGTGGGCAAGGAAATTATTTCTGATCTTCCTGGGTGTGTCTTGTTATTATTTTTAGAGAAGTCAACTTTCTAGAGATATAAGATTAAAACTGGTTTATATATACGTGTAGTATTGACTAGGAATGAAGGATTTCCTTGAATCTTATATCTATATGTATATTTACAAGAAAAAAAAAACTATAAAGAAAAGAAGAGAGAAAAAAGGGGGAAAACAGAAAAAAACAAACAAACAAAAGCAGCACCAGCAACAACAAGAAAACACAGGTATGTGTTTGAAAAAAGGTCTAGTAAAAAGTTATTATGGAGTGTTGTATTAAGTATCACATTGTAATAATAAGTGGTTAAAAAATAAAAGAACAAAAACTGTGAGAATAAATTTTAAATTTAAAGTGAAAACTTAAAAAATAAAAATAGAAAAAAGTTAAAAAGAACATAAAGTGAAAAGCTGTATCTATAAAGTGTATAGCTTTTGGGGTAGTACCAGGAGCTTAATATATTGCTTTTTCCTTGACGGTGGGATTTTACTGCTTTATGGAGAGTCTTTGGTTGTCCTCTTGTTCTCTGGCTTGCCTTCTGGGGGAGGGGATGGCTGTACTGTTTTTTAGTCCCTTTTACCTGGGCTGAGTCTCCCCGACCCCTTCTTAGGGGCTGGGCTCCATGGCAACCAGGTTTTCAGGCTTTGGTTCTCTGGAGAATTTGTTCTTTTGCAGCTTTTTGCAGCTTTTCAGAAAGTCAGGCCAGAGCAAAATCCAGACCTCCGTCTCAGAGAGAGGCCTCAGCCAGCTTTCCTCTGGATGGTGCAGTGCACACAGACTCTCTCTGTATTTTCCCCTTTATCTCCCCCCTTCTCCCAGGGACTGGGCACCCGCAGCTGCTAGTCAGAATGGCGCCCAAATCCCTCACTTGTTGCTTTGCTTCCATGCTGTGGAGGACTGTGCATGATCCGCCCTTCCCTCCAAGCCCAAGCCACCAGAATTTCTGGTGGAGGTACCTGTGAATGTGAATGAAAGCCTCTCTGGGTTTTCCCTGCCTAGAATCTGAAAAGCCACTTACCTTGTGGGTCAGGGCAATATGTCCTTGGCGTGCTTATTCAAGACATAGTTAATCATATCTTTGTATCCCTTATCTGTATTTCTTGATCCCTGTGCCTCAATGGTCTCAACTTCTGTGAGTTTAAGTAATCACTCTGTACCCTGCAGTAACAATACTAATCCTGTCTCTAGGGTGGGTGCAAAAGCAGTTAAAGATTTAACTGCACCACCCAACATCTCTCACTTGGGAATAATAAAAGACTGGGACCCTTGACAGTCAAGAGAGACAAAGCTGTGATATAGAGAGAGGAAGACTGAGAGAGGAAGAAGATGAGTGGAGCAAAGAGACAAAAGCCATGAGACAGAGAGTGACTGAGAGCCAACTGAGAGACAGAGAGATAAAGGCAGAGGGCCTGCGAGGAAGCAGCAAGAGAGCCTTAGAGGAGAGAGCAGGAGAGCTGGCAAACAGCAAGAGATCCTGCTTCGACAGACCTCCCGGCTCGGGTGTGTTTTTGACCCCCGACACTCATCATCCTGCTTGACCCCACCTTTTTCCCCTGGCTGGACCAGGGGAGAAACCCCAAACCTCGTAGTCCAGGAAGGAGCTACACCATGCCATGGAAACTGCGACTGATTTTGGATCAAGAGAACTTGTCTCTGCCCAGAGAGTCTCTGTAGTGCACACCCACGCAGGAAGGACTGAGATCCCACGGTCCTATGGTCACGTGCAAGTCTGCAGAATCTCCTCCCTTGTAGGTTGGGTGCCTTGCCCAAACAAACAAAAGAAGCAGCAGCAACAACAAGAAAACACAGGTATGTGTTTGAAAAAAGGTCTAGTAAAAAGTTATTATGGAGTGTTGTATTAAGTATCACATTGTAATAATAAGTGGTTAAAAAATAAAAACAAAAACTGTGAGAATAAATTTTAAATTTAAAGTGAAAACTTAAAAAATAAAAATAGAAAAAAGTTAAAAAGAACATAAAGTGAAAAGCTGTATCTATAAAGTGTATAGCTTTTGGGGTAGTACCAGGAGCTTAATATATTGTGCCTTGGAAAAAGGCAGCAGTTTTAAAAAAAGGCAGCAGTTTTAAAGATACTCTGCACTGCTGGGTTTCCTCATATGACACCGGGGAGTGCTTTCTATCCCCATCCAAGAGCCTCTCTCAGCTTTAAGCCCTACCAATGGAGGTTAACTTTCCCCAGTTGCCTCTTAAGGCTCTCTGTTTTTGCCTGCTTTTAATCAGATTGCAATTTGGTGCTGCTCCCTAAGCACAGAGCACTTTCATACTGGGGTATTGTTTTCCATTGGGTTGTTTATGTAGGCTCCTGCCCCTGGTGGCCTTTTGTCTTCGGATATCATTCTGAGCATTCCAACTCCACTTTACCTCTTTGCTGATGCTCTTCTTTCCCCATAGAGATCCAGAAGTCTCAATTATCTTGAGTATATACCTTCCAGAAAGTCGTCACTTTTCTGTTCATAGAGTTGCTGCTATTCCTTTCTTTGACCTCCTGTGGAGTTCATAGGTGTTCAAAACAATTTGATAGGGTTCCTGAGTGGCTCAGTGGGTTAAAGCCTTTGCCTTCGCCTCAGGTCATGATCTCAGGGTCTTGGGATTGAGACCCACATAGGGCTCTCTGCTCGCAGGGAGCCTGCTTCCTTCTCTCTCTCTACCTGACTCTCTTCCTACTTGTGATCTCTCTGTCAAATAAATAAATAAAGTCTTAAAAAAAAATCGTTTGATAACTATCTAGCTGAACTCCTGGGACCAGACAGAAACTTAAGTCTCCTACTTCTTCACCATCTTGCTCCTCCCCCTCAAAAGCTCCTGTGTATTATTATTAAAGCTTATTATTCCTTTCCCTAGAAGATGGGAAGTCCTTGGGTGATGTTTATACTTCTCCTTGATTACTGTAAATTAAGTACTATGATAAAAAGTTAATACTGATTATGCTATATGATAAAGTGATTAAAAAGGCAAGAAAACAAAGTTAATTTAATACTCATGCATATTCATAACAAAATAAAGAAGAAATACTAATAACAACTACAGTCCTGGTTTATGTAACTGGGCACCTAGCTGTAGCTAGTATTTAAAACTATGTTTTTACACTGCCCACTCTCTATTCCCTTTATGCTCAGCAGGCACCTCAGCTGGCCAATCATGATTTTTGTGAGTGATTTCTGCTACTGTATTTTTTTTAATTATAACAAAAACATTAAACATAAAATCTATCTTCAACACATTTTTAAGCATACTGTTAGGTATTATTAACTATAAACTATAAACATTATGTTATATAGCAGATGTTAAGCACTTATTCATTTTGCATAACTGAACATTTACACTTACTGAATCATCCCCCCACTCACTAGCAACCACCATTCTAATCTCTTTCTAGGATTTTGACTATTAAGATGCCTCATATAAGTAGAATCATCTAGTATTTGTCCTTTGCCACTGACTTATTTTATTTAGTAAAATAATCTCCAGATTCATACATATAGCAGGATATCCTTTTCTTAAGACTGAATAAAATTATATTGTCTACATACACCATATTTTCTGTATCTGTTAACCCATCCATCACATTTAGATTATTTCTGTATCTTGGGTATTGTGAATAATGATGCATTGAACATGAGAGTGCAGATAGATGAGTTCAATTCATAGATAGATAGATGATGATAGATAGATAGATAGATAGATAGATAGATGATAGATAGATACAAACACAGTTATAGGAATCCTGAAATATATGGTATAAGAACCAACATATACCTAATGAAACAGAATAGAGTCCATAAAAAAATCATACACAAATCATCCTCAAAAAAGTATGCCAGAATTATTGAACCTTACATAAAAAACAAAATTAAAAAAAAATGCCAGGAATATACAATGGGGAATTGTGGGGAATTGATAGTCTTCAACAAATGGTGAGAAAACTGGATATTCACATGTTAAAGAAATTATTGTCTTACCTTATACCCTATACAAAAACAAGTTGGCCTGGATTAAAGACTCATATGTAAGAACTTAATCTATAAAACTCCTATAAGAAAACATAAGGTAAAATATTCCCAACATTTGTCTTGACAATAATTTCTTGGATATGACACTAAAAGCACAAGCAACAGAAACAAAGTAGAACAGTGCGATTTCCTCAAACTAAAAAGCTTCTGCAGAACATAGAAATCATCAAAATAAGAAGACAACCAGTGGGATGAAAAAAAAGTTGCAAACCATATATCCTATTATGATTAATTTCTAAAATATTTAAGAAACTCCTACAACTCTGTATCAAAAAACATATAGATGAGCAAAGGGCTTAAAAACAATTCTTCAAAGAAATTACAAACAATCAACAAGTATATGAGAAAGTATTCAATATCATTAATCATCAGGTAAATGCAAATCAAAACCACAGTTAGATATTGCCTCATGCCTATTAAGATGGCTATTAAAGAGCAATGATACCATCTTGAGCTCAACATGCATTGGCAAAGATGTGGAAAATTCAGAACCCTTGCAAAATGTAAAATAGCTTTTCTGATATGCAATAGTAAAAAAAATAAGTATGGAGTTTCCTAAAAAACTGAAAGAAAAACAAAACTAAACAAAATAACCATAAAACTACCAAATGGTCATGGTATATACCTGGTGGTGTGACACAATCTCTCATTGCTATGGACAATTAGTTATCTTGCCTAAAATAAGTTGTTGCAGTTTTCCATTAACTTCAATCATAGGGCATGATGATATTAAAAGGTTGTCTTAAATGATCCCATATATTCTAACCATATCCTTCCACCTTTGTTACGTAGTGGCAGTATAATTTCCTCTTGGAAATATAGATCTAGCACTGCTTCCAGGATGACTGGAGTTGTCTATTTTAATTATACACTTCAGAATGGGGGAAATAACCACAAGATGTGTTCATGGACCCAAAAATGGATCTGAACTGAGGTAGAACCCTATAGATCACCTGACCTCCACAAAACCCTATTCTAACTAGTGGACAACAGTGACCTTTTGGGACTCCTGGGATTAGTGTCAATAATAACTGATGCCCAATAATCTTGAAAAGTTTCATCATTTTCTTTCTCCCAATGCACACTCTGTGAAAGTTCATAGGTCCCTTTGGGGAGGGTTGGTATAAATAGTACAAATTGGTATAAATAGTATAAATAGTATAAATTTTAACTGAGTAGTGGGATCCTTCCTATAGGCATTCCTTTTCCACTTCACTCAAGAGGTTCTGTGTCTTAATATTGACTTAATATAGGGAATTGAATGAGAGGCTTTGAATCTGTTTTTATGATTCAAGTTAGACTTCTGTTTACTTAACCTAAAACTGTTCTGCTTAAACACAAATAAAAATTTAGCAGACTGCCCAAATATTTCACTTTAGGGATACCATGATCAACTAGTCAACACCATAGGTCTTTGAAAATCACAATAGTCTAATTACTGATTTGACTCTGTCATTCATTATGGTAATTATGGCCATCTTGCCTTTGGAGATTAAATGCAGCCACTTGACTCCTAAAATTTTGGAACCAATTATAACCATTGCATTTAGGCTTCCCAGTTCAGGGACAGTAGTTCCCATTGTAATTTATGACCTACAGAAAAGAGAAGTAACAAAGAAAGTAGTACAATTAAGAGCTCCTTTTAGTAAAAGATCATTTGAAAATAGTAAGTAACCATTATGCTGTATTTTAAAATTTTGAATAAGATATCAAAATAAATCCCATTTTATATGATAGTCAATAATCCTTATATAAATAACATAAAATTGATACTTAAATATTCTGTGTTCTTTTTTCTTTGAATGTTGAAGTTAAAATTTGGTTAAATTGAATGCAATAATTTGGTGTCATTTACAATAATGCTATTTTAATGCAAAAATTTTAAGTGACATTAAGCATGTGGCATTCATGTAAGTAGAAAACTAAATTTTATAAATTAAGTATTTCTGTAATTTCATATTAATGTGAAAGAATTTGTAAATGTCAATATCAATTTTAAAACAGCAAAATGTTTTACAGTAAGGAAATCATTTAAATATTTTTCTTAAGAATACTTTCATGGTTGGAATACCTGAGTGACACAGTTGGTTAAATGCCCAACTCTTGGTTTCTGCTCAGGTCATGATCTCAGAGTCCTGAAATTGAATCCTGTGTAATACTGAGACTCTCTTTCTCCCTCTGCAACATGTGGTCTCTCTCTCTAAAATAAGTAAATAAATGTTTAAAAAAATAATACTTTTATGGTCTTAAATATCAAGTATGTTTTTCCTGAATTATTTAAATAATCAATATATAAAATATTAATTGGTACTACATAAAATACTCACAAATATACATATACACATGTACAGCTAAAATACATATACATAATTATGTAAAAATTGTTTTTTTAAATTTTATTTATTTGAGAGAAAGGGAGAGAGAAAACATGAGTGGGGGGAGGCACAGAGAGAGAGAGAGAGAGAGAGAAGCAGAATCCCTGCTGAGCAGGGAATCCTATGAGGAGTTTGATCCTAGAAACCCTGGCATCATGACTTGAGCTAAAAAGGCAGATACTTAATTGACTAAGCAATCCAGGCATCCCAAAATTGTTGACTTCATGAAGAAATATTTATAAACTGGTTTATTTTCTTCTCTCTCTCTCTCTCTCTCTCTCTCTCTCTCTCTCTCCTTAAAGTAGGCTCCACATCCAGAATAGAGCCCAACACAGGGCTTGAACTCACAACTCTGAGATCAAGACCTGAGCAGAGATCAGTCACTTACCTGACTGAACCTCCCCAGGCAGCCCTACCCTGGTTTCTTAACTTGGGATTTGTGCATGTGCTTTAGGAATTCTGTAAAAATATTTAAGCTTGAGGGGCGCCTGGGTGGCTCAGTTGGTTAAGCGACTGCCTTCGGCTCAGGTCATGATCCCGGAGACCTGGGATCGAGCCCCACATCGGGCTCCCTGCTTGGCGGGAAGCCTGCTTCTCCCTCTCTCACTCCCCCTGCTTGTGTTCCCTCTCTAGCTATGTTTCTCTCTGTCAAACAAATAAATAAAATCTTTAAAAAAAATATTTAAACTTGATTCAAATACTTGCATGGATAATTTTTTCCTTTGGAAAGGATCATAAATTTCATCAGTTTGCTCTATGCCCATTAGTAAATAGGTCTCTAAACCATTATTTATAACATAAACATTGATTTGTTATATCAAAGGGGAAACTAGACTAATGAAATCAACCTGGATGTATCTTTATTACTAACTGCCATAGGTACTTTTCTTTATGCTAAGTAATTTTTCTGCCTAAAAAGCCATGGATTCATTTAGGGTTCACATTTAGCATATGCATTTATCTCTACAGTTTAACCCATTGTAAACAAATAACAGATCAGAATTGTTAAAGACCAGAGTCAGAAAAAAATTCCACTGGAGCATATAAAATGTCTGTTGGAAAGTAGAAGCCTGTCTCATCCAAGTCTACATTTTTATAGCTTATAATTTTTTTTCTTATAGTTAGTAAGAATGGTTTATAATCTGCTAGGACATCATTCTTTAGAACTGAAAAAAATAAAATTCTTAAAAATTAAAGAATATCCTAAATTAGCATATATTTAATGCATGCAAATAGTAATACTGTTGCAAAAAAGCAAGCAAGACTTTCTGCTGATAATCATTATTTGAAATCATCTTAATTCTCATGCATATTAGCAGTGGGGTGCATTATTATCTTTACACAGGGCAGAGATCTTTTTAGTACTTATAAAACTAAGACATCTAATGCCAGAGTGATATTTCACAAAATGTGCTGCCACCAGGGAGTCTGGCCATATTTCATTTTCAGTAGTAACCCTGAATATCCTAATTGTCAATACTCCCAAGCCACTATCAAGGTATTCTGTCATCCTTTTCACTAGAAGTTTGTCTGCCTCTATCTTTATCCTTTACTTGTTTCTCTACTTTCACTGTCTCCTCACAAATGCTGACAGATTTTAGCTTTCTCATAAGTGTCATAAAAATCAACCTACAATATCACTAATCCAAACACCTTCAGCTGATATGGAGATGATTAAGAGTTAGCAATTTAAAAAAAAGAGTTAAGCAAGTTATAACTTTATAAATGATAGTGATGACATCACAATTACTTTTTAAAATATTTGTTTTTTTTTTCATATCTAACACTATGTTACTGCCTGTCTTTTTTTGCCTAATAAAATGGTGAATTGGGACGCCTGAGTGGCTCAGTTGGTTAAGCAACTGCCTTCGGCTCAGGTCATGATCCCGGAGATCCGGGATCGAGTCCCACATCGGGCTCCCTGCTTGGCAGGAAGCCTGCTTCTCCCTCTCTCACTCCCCCTTTTTGTGTTCCCTCTCTTGCTGTGTTTCTCGCTGTCAAATAAATAAATCTTAAAAAAAAAAAAAAATTATAAAATGGTGAATTTATTATAGGGTAAATTAGATGTGCTTCATGACGAGTTGTTGGAACTCATAAACATATTTAATAATAATGCTAAAGAGAATATTACTTCAGGTTATTTTCCCCAAATACAGGATAGTCTAAACATGATTTAGTTATAAATAATGATTTACTAGTACTCACTCACTTCTTCTGAACTTGATGAAATATGTGCAAATACGTCCTCTATTTAACATAAAACAAGCAATTCATCTTCAAATATTGAGAATTTGTGTTTCTACTATAAATACATAGGGAGAAACTTTCCCTAATATTCATTTTTCTATTTATCACTAGTTTATATATGTAAAATTAGTATCATCATTTAGGACATTTTCATACTGGACATATTATAATTACTATTATTATTCCTCTTTAAATCTTTGGATATTTAGAATTTAGCTATTTAAAATTGTGGTTTTGGAAATTATGGGCTGTACTTTATGAAATTTAGGTTAGTTTCCATAATCACTTATGTGTTTAATTTAAAAAGTGCACCTTGAAGTTATTAAGTTCAATGATCTACAGGTATTGTGTCAAGCTTGTTTATTATGTGGATAAAATATATAATTTGAAAATTTGTATGGGTAGTTATGATGTATATGCCTTTTATTTTTCAGTTCCCATTAGTATATTTACTATGTGACCTTAATAAAAGATATTTCAGTTAAAAAGTGGAGATGAAAGGCTATTTATATGGGATTGAGGAGGGAAATAAAAATTGAGGAAATTTAGACTTAGGTTTGTAAATTTAAGAAGATTTTTAAAAAGATAACCTATACTTAATTACTTTTTCAAAAAATAATTCTGCTTATGATTTTCAATGATATAAATATTGAACATATGCATTTGCAGTATTTAAAATGTTGTGACTCCTCTTAGAAATGGAGGGTAAACTTCCAAACTAATTCTACAAAGCCAGTATTACCTTGATGCCAAAACCAAAGACCCACAGTAAAGGAAAATTACAGGCCAATAGCTCTGAGAACATGGAGAGAAAAATTCTCAACAAAATACTAGCAAATTAAATTTGACAGTACATTAAAATAACTATCCACCACAGTCATGTGATATTTATTCCTGGTTTGCAAGGGTGGTTCAGTATTTGCAAATCAGTTGAGGTGATATGCTATATTAAAAAAGAAAAAAGAATAGGATCCATATGATCCTTTCAATAGATGCAGAAAAAGCATTTAACAAATACAACATCCATTCTTCACAAAAACCCTTAACAAAATGTATGGATAGAATATACCTCAATATCATAAAAGCCATATAAGAAAGACCCACAGCTATTTTGATCTTCATGGGAAAAAACTGAGAGCTTTTCCTTTACAGTCAGAAATGACACAAGAATGTCCGTTCTCACCATTGTTATTTAACACAGTACTGGGAGTTCTAGCCTCAGCAATCAGACAACAAAAAGAAAAGGCATCCAAATCTGTAAGGAAGAAGTCAAACTTTCCCTATTTGCAGATGACATGAGACTCTATATAGAAAATCTGAGACCACCAAACAATTGCTAGAACTGATAGACAAATTCAGTAAAATTACAGGATACAAAATCAATGTACAGAATTCTGTTGCATTTCTATGCACCAATAATGAAGCAGCAGTAAGAGAAATTAAGGAATCAATCCCAATTACAATTGTACCCAAAACCTTAAGATAACTAGAAATAAACTTAACCAAAGAGGTAAATGATCTGTACTCTAAAAACTATACAATACTTATGAAAGAAATTGAAGAGAACACAAATGGGAAAATATTCCATGCTCGTGGATTGGAAGAACAAATATTGTTAGAATGTCTATATGACCCAAGCAATCTACACATTTAATGCAATCTGTATCAAAATAACATCAGTGTTTTTCACAGAGCTAGAACAAACAATCCTAAAATTTGTCAGAACTCACAAATGACCCTGAATAGCCAAAATAATTTTGAAAAAGAAAAGCAAAGCTAGAGGCATCACAATTCTGAACTGAAAGCTATATTAGAGATCTGTAGTAATCAAAAGAATATGATAAGACCCAATTTCAGACCCATATATCAGTGGAGCAGAAAGAAAATCTATAAATAAACCCACAATTATGTAGTCAATTAATCTTCAACAGAGTAGGAAAGAATATCCAATGGGAAAATATCTCTTCAACAAATGGTGTTGGCAAAACTGGACAGCAACAGGCAAAAAGAATGAAACAGAACCACTTTCTTATACCATAAACAAAACAAATTCAAAAAGGATGAAAGACCTAAATTTGAGACTTGAAATCATAAAAGTCCTAGAGAACACAGGAAGCAACCTCTTCATCATGGGCCATAGCAACATCTTTCTAGGTCCGTCTCCTGACACAGTAGAAGCAAAAGTAAAAATAAACTATTGGGACTTCATCAAAATAAAAAGCTCTGCACAGTGAAGGAAACAACCAACAAAACTAAAAGACAACCTACAGAAGGGGAGAAGATATCTATAAATGACATATCTGATAAAGAGTTAGTATCCAAAATATATAAAAAAACTTATCAAATTCAACACCCAAAAGACAAATAATACCATTAAGAAGTGGTCAGAAGACATTAATAGACTTTTTTTTTTTTTTACAAAGAAGACATACAGATAGTTAACAGACACATAAATAGATGCTCAACATCACTCATCATCAGAGAAATACAAATCAAAACCATGATAAAATACCACTTCCCACCTGTCAGAATGACTAAAATTAACAACCCAGGAAACAACAGATGTTGGGGAAGATGTGGAGAAAGGAGAACAATCTTATACTGTTGGTGGGAATCCAAAGTGGTACAACCACTCTGGAAAATAATATTAAAGTTCCTCAAGTAGTTAAAAAATAGAACTTACCCATGACCAAGCAATTGCATTACTAGCTATTTATCCAAAGGACATGAAAATACTGATTTGAAGGGGCACGTGCACCCTAATGTTAAAAGCAGAAATGTCCACAATTGCCAAATTCAGAAAGTGCCCAGATGTCCACTGACAAATGGGTAAAGAAGATATGGTATATCTGCATGATGGAATATTACTCAGCCATCAAAAAGCATGAAATCTTGTTATTTGTAATGATGTGGATAGAGCTAGAGTGTATTATGCTAAGTAAAATAAGTCAGTCAGAGAAAGACAAATACCATATGATTTCAATAATATGTGGAATTTAAAAAACAAAATAGATGAAAAGAGGGGAAGGGTAAAAAAAAAAGAGAAGGAATCATAAAAGACTCTTAACTATAGAGAACAAACTCAGGGTTGATGGAGGAGAGGGAAGCAAGGGATGGGCTA
The DNA here is from genome assembly GCA_004023965.1 of Spilogale gracilis. Taxonomy (NCBI): domain Eukaryota; kingdom Metazoa; phylum Chordata; class Mammalia; order Carnivora; family Mephitidae; genus Spilogale; species Spilogale gracilis. The sequence continues at coordinate 21,347 of PITA01015774.1, read as the reverse complement.
AACAGGTGATGGGTATTAAGGAGGGCACTTATGTTGAGCACTGGGTAGTATATGTAAATGATGAATCACTAAACTCTATTCCTGAAACCAATATTACACTATATGTTAACTAACTAGAATTTAAATAAAAATATGAAAAAAATGAAAAAGAAAATTAATGACTAAAATATGTATAAAGATAGGGTTATCTGGGTGGCTCAGTTGGTTAAATACTGCCTTCAGCTCAGGTCATTATCCTGGGGTACTGGGATGGAGTCCTACATTGAGCTCCTTATTCTGTGGGGAGTCTGTTTCTCCCTCTGCCTACTGCTCCCCCTACTTGTGCTCTCTCTCTCTCTCTGTCAATTAAAAAAAATAAAATATTAAAAAATAAAATATGTATAAGAATTGTTAAAACATGGAGCACCTGGGTGACTCAGCCATTAATCGTCTGCCTTTGGCTCAGGTCATGATCCTGGAGTCCTGGGATCAAGCCCTACATTGGACTCTCTGCTCAATGGGAAGCCTGTTTTTCCCTCTCCTACTCCCCCTGCTTGTGTACCCTCTCTTGCTGTGTCTCTCTCTGTCAAATGAATAATTAAAATCTTAAAAATAAAAAGATTGTTAAAACATCGATTTGAAAGAATTCTGTCAGTTAAGTTTTATAAAGTTAAGTTCTCCTTAAATTCTACAGTCTTAACAAAAAAAATTAAAGGAAATATACTGTAATTGTAGTCCATCTTTTAGGAAGACACATGTTTAAAAACTTAAATCAATTTGCTGAAACAGTAAGTCCATGACTTTTTAAGTATCATTTATTTAAAAATATTTTTTATTTTTCATATTGTGTTTTGGATTAGATTTCCTTTTAAAATTATTAATATATAAAATTATAATAAAAGTTATTTTTTTAAAGATTTTATTTCTCTATTTGACAGAGAGAAACACAGCTAGAGAGGGAACGCAAGCAGGGGGAGTGAGAGAGGGAGAAGCAGGCTTCATGCCTAGCAGGAAGCCCGATGTGTGGCTCAGTCCCGGGTCTCTGGGATCATGACTTGAGCTGAAGGCAGTTGCTTAACCAACTAAGCCACCCATGCACCACTGAAATTGTATTAACAGTTCTTAGCATAATTGTCTCAATCTCTTGTTGGTGATGTGTAATGTCTATATTAAGAATAGAGATTTTTTAGTCCCCTGGGTCATTATAAACTGTGGCTTAGGCACTCACTCAATGTGTGACATTAAGCACATAATCTTACCTCTTAGTGCTTGAGCCTTTTAATCTGTAAAATAAGATTACTAATTTTACCTCCTATGTGAATTTAGAGGATTAACTCATAGAGATTTGTGAGGTAATCTCTTATAAATCACTTAGAACAATCCCTAGCATGGTATTTGCTATCAATAATCATACATTATTTTACTATAAGGCTAGGGATCTAGTTCTTCCTTTAGAAATATGCTAGGCATAAAAAAAAAGAAATATGCTAGGCATTCATTATTCATTTTTAAAATAAAATAATAAAAATACAAAATATAAAAAATTAATAGTACTTTTCTTTAATGTAATGCATGGAATGATAGGAAATCTTTTTACTTCTTTTTATAAATTGTAAGTTTAAAACTGACATGTACAGCTTAAATTGTGTATCTGACTTACCATGATATACAAATGCTTTGCCTTGTAATACGATTTCATTATAATTAGTATATTATGATAAAATATATTTCTAGACAATTAGAAAAACAATGTCTAAAGTTTCATTTATAAGCACTTAACATGAGCTTGTGGTTTTAGGTAGTATATAAGATGCTGAGGATACTAAATCAACTAAGATATGATTGCTCCCTTAAAAAGGTATTGTACTCTATCCCAAAGTGCAAATAAATCCTTTAATATTAATGAAGAAAAAACAGAAGCAACAGTTCTACATATAGTGACTGTTCCACTTATTTCTTTTCCCAAAATTGTATTGAGTGATACAGAGTTTTGGAGAGTGATTTTGTTGTTGTTGTTGTTTAAACTGTGTTGGACTTACTGAAATGAAGTCTATTGTTTCTAACATGTCACCTTCTTAAGCTATTTTTTTTAGAAGATTTTATTTATTTATTTATTTATTTATTTTGCGAGATTGAGAGAGACAGCACAAGCAGGGGGAAACGCAGAGAAAGAGGGAGACATAGACCCTCTGCTGAGCAGGGAGCCTGATGTGGGGCTCCATCTTAGGACCCCAGGATCATGACCTGAGCAGAAGGCAGACGCTTAACTGACTGTGCCTGGAGAGTAATTTTTAAGGCATGATTAGAATAATATCCCCAACAAAATTTTGCTTAACCCTCAGAATTTGATATCTTTCTCTGAACACTCTTGAACATGTCCATACATCTTCAGTAAAAACAAACAAAATAACAAAATAAACATAACAAAGTCTATATCTGTCTGCTTCATCAATGTGTTCACATAGTTCTTACATTTCTTACAGTGTATCATATTGTATCACTCATTTGTCACTTTTCATAGGTTATGAGATTGTTGGCAGCAAGGAGCTGCCTTTGTCTTTTTTGTCTTTTAGATCCTGGTTTCCAGTGTACCTGGATCATTGTGGGTAGAGACAATATGACTGTCCAATGTTGAAGCCAAATTGTATAGAAGGACATGAAAGAATTTGTTTCATTTTAATTCTACAACGGGGGAATTCAATATCACACTTTCATTTTTTATAAAAAATATTTTTCAGTTTAAATTCTAGTTAGTTAACATATACTGTACTAATAGTTTCAGGTGTACAATATAGTGATTCAACACTTCCATACAATACCTGGTGCTCATCACAAGTAGTCTCCTTAATCCCCATCACCCATTTAATCAATCTCTCTACCAACCTTCCCCCTGGTAACCATCAGTTTTTTCTCTATAATTGAGAGTCTATTTCTTATTTTCCCTCTCTGTCACTCTCTTTCTTTCCCCTTTTCACTCATTTATTTTTTCTTGAATTCTGCATATGAGTGGAATCATATGGTATTTGTCTTTCTTTGACTTAATTCTTTTAGCATAATACTCTCTAGTTTTATCCATATCGTTGCAAATGGTAACACCTCACTTTTTTTTTTTTTTATGGCTGAATAGCATTTTGGTGTGTGTGTGTGTGTGTGTGTGTGTGTGATCTTCTTTATCCATTCATCAGTCAATGGACATTTGGGTTGTTTTCATAATTTGGCTATTATAGATAATGCTGCTATAAATATTGGAGTGTATGTATCCCTTTGAATTAGCATTTTTGTGTTCTTTGGTAAACACCCAGTAGTGCAACTGTTGTATAATAAAGTAGTTCTATTTTTTTTTCTACTTTTTGAGGAACTTCCATACTGTCTTTCAGAAGTGGCTATACCAGTTTGCATTCCCCTCAACAGTGCAAGAGTAAACATAATGTTTTAAAGTGGATGTATTTACAAATGTGAAATAACAGTACTTGAAATGAAATTGTTTGGTACCAAAACCAGCAAAATATAAGTTCAATAAGAAAAAAATCGTGTTTATCAATTTTCAAAATAAATTTTGTGCAGCTCTAAGGCACTACACTTCTAAGGGTACAAAAGAAAGTGACTGGGTAAGCTGACAAGAGCCCAGAGCCCTCTCACTGAACTCATATACACATAATTATAGAAATGGCCAATAATTTATAAATACTGCAAGTCCTCTAATAATTGACAAGTAAGAAACAATGCTATTCTTTTTAGAAAAAGTTTAGAGAATTGTCTTAAATACAGTTCAATATCACAAGAATTTAAAAGATGATTTCAGGTTATCTTGTATCTGATATTAAAGCTTTCTTTTGGCATTTACATGGAAAATAACCTTGGAGAACTTAATGAACACCTTTAATTTGAAGAGACAAAAAACATGGGAAAGTATTAGCAATGATGAAAATAGCCATTGTAATGTTGATGTACAAATTACCTACATTGCAATTTACATTGCACCTATAGATTACATGGATGCGAGTCTGTGCCAAAGTATGGGGTGTGTGTGTGTGTGTGTGTGTGTGTGTGTGTGTGTGCATGTGTATGTGCACACATGTGTGTTGGGGGAGCAGGGTTGAAATGGGAAGGTAGCTTGTTATAACATAATGCATCTAGGAATATCCTCTAAATATAGGCAAGGGACAGGCACAAATAGTAACTGGAAGCCAGACTAAATGCAAATTCTAATGAACCCTATATCCTAGCTCGAAAGAAAGAATAAAACACAAGAGAGAAGAAAATCCACTTCTGGGACTGCTCATATATGGTTTTAATAGTCATAATGGTCTACAAATTAATAGGTGTGATTTTATGTTATAGCCCCCTCAAACTTAAAGTCTGAAAAAGGTTTAAATTGATGCTAAGATAGTAGATGAAATTTCTTCATGTAATTGGTTTGCCCTTAATACTTGCATCCCCCAACTGTTTCTGCCACCCCTCAAAAGAAAAAGAACAATGAAAATAAAACAAGTGTGAATTAAGGATAAAAAAGAATCAATAATATGGAGGACAGTAGGAGAGGGAAAGGAAATGTGAACTTGGGTAAATCAGGGAAGGGGATGAAACATGAGAGCCTTTGGACTCAGAAACAAACTGAGGATCTTGGAAAAGAGGGGGCTGGGAGGATAGATGAGCCTGGTGGTGGATGTGAGGGCATAAATTGCATGGAGTGCTGGGTATGGGGCACAAACAATGAATCTTAGAACACTGAAAAAAATAAAATAATTTAATAAAAAAGAAAAGAAAATAATAAAAATAAAAATAAAAAAGAATAAAAAAGAAACAGAAGATCCTGAAGCAGACCACAGAGATATCACATACTCAGATACTCATTTTGTAAGCACCTAACTGATAAGGGAATTGGATTTTGAAAATTCTCACTGATCTCTTCCAATATGTAGAGAGAAGGACAGGTAGTTCATATCCTTATTTTGTTCTTCTTTGATCATATAATTTGCTTCAGAGTACATTAAATAAAAAGTAAGTTTGACTTTCTCTAGGGCAGCAATAATAATCAGGGATCTATAATATCTAGAAGAAAAATGTCCAGTTTTCAGAGGACATTTCTCAAAGGAAATGGTATGTTGCCACACCTCTAAGTAGATGGTGAATTTATTGAAAGTTGGCAAAATTTCAGGAAAGCAGAGCCCAAATATTCTAATTGCTTTTCTAATAAAGTGTATACCCTATTTTAACCAAGACATATTGCCCACTATACCCCCTTGAACAGACACACACACATACTTTCTTCAATACAAAATTTCAGTATATGCACTGGATAACTCAGAGACCAAAACAAAAACTTTATATTCCCTATCAGCCTGTATTAGTTTGCTAGGGCTGCTGTAACAAAAATGACAATTTGTGTAACAAAGAAGAGAAATTTATTGTGTCACAGTTCAGGAGAGACTAGAAGGCCAATTTTCAGTTGTCAGCAGTCAATACTCTCTCTGAAGGTGTAAGAACAATGTCTGTTCCACACCTCTCTCTAAGCTTCTGGTAGTACATTGGCTTATAGTTGCTTAACTCTAATCTTCACATGGTGTTTTCCCTCTGTGTGTACTTGTCTATGTATTCAAATTTCCTTTTTATACTATTTTATTTTATATTTTATTATTATATTTATTTAAGAACATGCTGTCACATTGGATTAGAGCCCACCCTAAAGACCTCAATCTGATCATCTATGGATGCACTACTTCCAAGTAAGGTCACATTCTGAGGTACTGGGGGTTAGTACTTGGACAGATTCTGAGGGGCACAAATGAGTTCATAGCACTGACCTAAGATGAGCAAAGTGGAAACAAATGTCAGAGTAGTTATAGAAGGATATACAACAAATTTAGAAAAATTGAACTTTTTTCTTAAAATTGATTTTATTTATTTAACAGAGAGAGAGAGCATAAGCAAGGAGAGGGGCTGATGGAGAGAAAGAAGCAGGTTCCCCACTGAGTAGGGAGCTTGATGTAGGGCTCTATCCCAGGACTCTGGGATAATGACCTGAGCTGAAGGCAGACACTTAACCAACTGAGCCACCGAGGCAACCAAAAAAACTCTGAACTTGATAAAGAGATAAATTATGAAACAGCAGTCTTTTGAGGTATCAGGGGGAAAAAGTCAGGTGACACTGTGGTAGATTAGGGTGCTGAAGTAAATAACAAATGGTAAACAACAGTAAAAAAAAATAACATGGCAGGGAATTCAATCTATTGTAAGGGAAAACCTTGAAGTAAAACTCAGAATAAGTATGAAAAAGACTAAAAAATAAAAAGGAGATTTTAAAAAATGAGTGAACTAAAAGAACAAGAAAGCAGAACCCATACACTAGTAATATATTCCTGATTAAAATATCCAGACAAGGGGAATAGAAAATTATTCAAAGAAGTAAGGAACATATCCGAGTTACAAAGGTTTACACTGCAGATTTCATGGATTCAAAAGGGTGCCCAAATAAAATCAATGTAAAATAACCATTTTTTAAAATATTGTATTTCTTTATTTGACACAGAGAGAGTGCACAAGCAGTGGGACCAGCAGGCAGAAGGAGAAGCAGGCTCCCTACTGAGCAAGGAGCCCAATGTGGGACTTGATCCCAGGATACTGGAATCATGACCTGAGTAGAAGACAGACGCTTAACCAACTGAGCCACCCAGGGATCTCATAAAATAACAGTCATTTAGATATATATTCTTAATTTAGGGTTAAACACTCTTTGAGTATCCTAATTAGAAATGTAAGTTCACTACAGAATATATTAGAAAGTTCATTTTCACAGATTCTAAAAGAGATTATAAAAGAGTAAAAGAAGAAAAAAATTGGGCATCTGGGTGACTCAGTGGGTTAAAGCCTCTGCCTTAGGCTCAGGGTTCTGGTATGGAGGCCCAGGTCGGGCTCTCTGTCGGCAGGGAGCCTGCTTTCTCCTCTATCTCTGCCTGCTTCTCTGCCTACTTGTGATCTCTTTCTGTCAAATAAATAAATAAAATCTTAAAAAAAAAAGAAGAAAAAATTAGTAGATAGAATTGAGTTCTTTTTTTTAAGATTTAGTTTATATAGTTATTTAAGATTTTATTTATTTATTTGACAGAGAGAAACACAGCTAGAACACAAGCGGGGGTAGTGAAAGAGGAAGAAGCAGGCTTCCTGTCAAGCAGGGATTCTGATGCAGGGCTTGATCCTAGGACTCTGGGATCATGACCTGAGTAGAAGGCAGTTGCTTAACCAACTGAGCCACCCAGGCACCCCAAGATTTAATTTATTTATTTGAGAGACAGAGAGAATACAGAAGCAAGGGGAGTGGCAGAGGAAGAGAGAGAAGCATACTCCCTGCCGAGTGGGGCATCCTACAAGGGGTCAATTCTAGGACTTGAGTTCATGACCTGAGCTGAAGGCAGGTGCTTAACCAACTGAGCCACCCAAGCACCCTGGAATTGAGGTCCTTAAATCTACATACCTTCTATATTTCATCCAACTGTCTTCTTACCAGAGATAAACAGTATCTTAAAGTTGGTATACATTATTTATACTTTAATTGTATCTTTAATATATATATAATTATGTATATATATATATATATATATATATATAAAGTAGTATCAAACATTGGTATGCATGCTTCTATATAAAGATATTAAAATCACATATCCTCTAAACTTTCCTTTAAAAAAAAAAAGATTTTATTTATTTGACAGAGAGAAACACAGCCAGAGAGGGAACACAAGCAGGGGGAGTGAGAGAAGGAGAAGCAGGCTTCCGTTGAGCAAGGAGCCCAATGTGGGGCTGGAGCCGGATGTGGGGCTCAATCTGGGGTCTCTGGGATCATGACCTGAGCCGAAGGCAGTTGCTTAACCAGCTGAACCACCCAGGCTCCCCATCTAAACAAATAGTTAAATGTTCATTTTCCCTAACGTATTTCTTGGATTAGTATCTTGTTGTTGTTGTTGTTGTTGTTGTTGTTGTTGTTGTTGTTGTTTGTTTTTGTTTTTTTGTCCATTTAACTGTTACTTCTATCCATACCTTCCACACTAATTAAATAAACTCCAAGGTCACATCCTACCTTTGGATGGACATTCACTTCCTAGCATATTCCCCATCTCATTTTCAAGTACACCATCCAGCATAGCTTACTAGAGATTATTATATTATGAAAGTAAACAAAAGTATTAAACACATGTTTTACACCAGATACTAATGTAGCATTATATGTCAACTACACTTTAATAGAAGAGCATTAAATGTATACAGTAACACATTCTAATGATGTAAGCATGAATCAAGTTGAAATATAAATTTTCATTTCTTATTAAAGGCAACAACTGATGATGCATTGTATGGTGACTAACATAACACAATAAAAAAGAAGATAATGTCTTCCAATTAATCATTTTAAAGTACAAAATATTACATCTTCTGTTTTACTGAGTTTTAGCAAAAAAAAAGGGAGAACTTAAGTCCCTTCAGCAAAAGCAGTACCCAGGAATAGTATTTCCCCTACTGTACCCTCAAAATTTGAATTAAGCCAACACTAATTCCCTTATGTGTCACTATCTGTACATTCAAGGTCAAATTAGAATTTCACAAAATCTGAAGGACATGTGATGTGATAAGCACTGGGTCTTATACACAACTGATGGATTGTTGGATACTACATCTGAAACTAATGATGTGCTGGCTAATTGAATTTAAATTAAAAAAAGAATTTAATAAAATCAACCTCATATCAAATGCACTGCAAAATGAAGTAATTGTCAGCATATAAAAAACTATGTGATGAAAATGAATTTCCTGAGCCTAGCACCCTACACAGTCTACAGCTACATTCTCACCAGGCTTTGTATTGTTTGGATGAATTAGAATAGAGGGACAAAGAGACTATATATAAAAATGAAACTTTTATTTATAAAAGTTCTATAAATTTATGAATTCATAAAATAAATCTTCACTATCTTGCTAAAATATGTTTCTATATTGATATAGATATAAAATATATATCTATATTGTATGTATTTTAATTAATCATGCTCAATTACAATGACTTGTTCTGATATCTCATTTTTTCACTAGAATGCAAGTTATTTTTCAAATTTGATTTATTTATTTGACAGAGAGAGATCACAAATAGGCAGAGAGGCAGGCAGAGAAAGAGAGGGGAAGCAGGCTCCCCACTGAGCAGAGAGCCCGATGTGGGACTCGATCCCAGGACCCTGAGATCATGACCTGAGCCAAAAGGCAGGAGCCTAACCCTCTGCACCACAAAGGCATCCCTAGAATGCAAGTTATTTAAGCGTAATGGCAGTGTTGGTTTACTTTATTGATTTCACAGATCAGAAGACATGTTGATTGAGAAGGCAAGCATAATATAAGGTGAACTTTAAGAACAATAAAAAATATAGAGATGAAAATCAATGTTTTAATCTAACTCTTTTAGATATAATACTGTATAAAAGTTTTCAAGAAGCATATTAGTATGATCATTTGTTTGTAGAAAAAGACCCAATGATCTTGGTCAAAAACAATACCTAGCTTCCCTGTAATGGGATTAAATAACATTAATTTTGTTTTTTGTTTAAATGGAGTGAGCAGGTTGATTTGATGAATGATAAAATAAGTGATGAAACTTCTCTCCATAACTGTGTTTTGCCTCTTTACTAAATTATTGGTGAAAACAATGTATGTAAAGGATTGCACCTGTTTTGCAACTCATGGTGTCCATCACAACATCCTTTATATATATATAAATAATCACCATGTATGTTTATTATAATAATAAAAAGTTATATATTATTTAAAAACAGCTGAAATTGTTAATTCGACGTTGAAAATAGAGTAATTAAACTGTTTGTAAAGAGAAATGAAATATATCCAACACATCCACAGAGTTACAGACCTTGGAAGCAGAGGATATCAGAAAATTTTCAAGGAGATATGCCAGATTCAGTTTCCTGACAATCAATATTTATAATCTCCATTCAATTGCCTTCCAAATAACTGCATAGTCAAATAACCAATACTAGCCAAATTACACCATTTTAAGTAGTCCCATTTAAATGAAGAATATTTCGCCAAGATCAAAACCTTCAAAACTACAGCAAAAAGTTCAAGTATAGGGCATCTTTACCTCAGCCTCCATTAAAAATGCTGAACAGTAATAGTTAATGTGTACTTTAGTCTCTATCAGAAATAATTTTTGATAATAGCTAAAATTCAAAATATTTTAAAATCAAATATTTTATCTGTTAAGCTCATTAAAGTTTATTAATTTAAAAATTATTATTTTATGACCAATTATTCAGACACAGATTTTGATAATAGTTTTCTGCCCTTGTGTAAATGAGGAAATTTAGGCTTCAAAATTAAAGCAAGTTTACAGAATAATTCAGTAAGTAAGTAGCAGAACCTGGATTCTAATAAAGATATTCCTAACACGAGTACATTATTTTCCTTAATATATTGTGTATCATTGTGTAGTATATTAAATAAATTACAATTGTGTAAGAAATTATAATTGGAATGTATGTTAGCATGACAGTTATTCTTTTTGAATAGCATTTCCATAAATTATTATTGTGTACTTAATACTCAAGAAGCAGGAAATTATTCAGATATCTCCATCATATAAATTAGCAATTATCAGATACTTTAATCAGATTCTTCTTACACAAAGAATTATAAAGAAATAGTAAAATAGCTCAAAATCCCCTAAGCTTCAAAGATTTATCGTTCTCAATCCTTTCATTAGCAATGGATTTGAAATACAGCAATGAGAGTGGAGTAAATCTCTTTAGGGAGAGAATCATTACATTCTATTCTGCTTCTTACTTGTACTACATATACTTATTGAGATAAGAGATAGGCATAATTATTTCATTAAATATGAACAGAGCAAATGAAACAAACTGAGTACTGCATACAGACACACACACACACACACACAAAACCTGATTGGGCAATACAAATTAGGTTTTAACTAGAGATGTGAAACTTGAAAATACATAACTGCATGTGACTAAAAAACTTCTTTCTACAATAAGCCTTTCAGGTTTTATCCCTCCCTTAAATTGAGTAAAGACCTTTGCTTTGGAGCTGCCTCAAAATGAAATTAAAATCATTTAATCTACACCTATCTTCCTCTTAAGGTTTTATGGTTTGGTCAGTGTAAAATATGCATGAATCCAGGAATCATGTTAGCAAGCATCAGGAAGGATCTAATCTGATTACACGTCTCGGCAGTTCTACTATGCATTTGCTTGTGATCAATTATCTTTTATCTATCAGGATGTCACTTTTGTTTGTTCTGAGTCATATTTTCTACTCTCTACCCCTTTTAAATTCTCCAAATTTTGTTATTATCTCTATTTTTATAAATTTTATTCATTCCTGTATGAGAAAATTAATCTACACCTATTTCTTTGCCCTAGATCTTGTCCCTGTTCTCAGATCCATATATCCAACAACCTATAATTCAATTGTAAATCTGGTAGTTCGTAAGCACCACAAAATCACTATCTCAAAAACTTCAAACTCATTTTTTCCCTCAAATTCCCTCTTTTTCTAGAATCTTCGCTCAGTGAGTAGAATCATAATGCTAGATTCTTCAAACCTGAAATCACTGCCATTTCTCAATTTCTTTTTTAGCATTTCATTTATTCTATCTGCAACAAAGTTTTTATTGAATATCACCAGGGATCCCTTGTGTTTTAGGCCTTAGTCCTTTTTTTTTTCTTTCTTTCTTTTCTTTCCCCTTCAGGACCAATGGCAATTATTGCAGATCCTAGAATTGCTCAAATATGTCCATGATCAATGGAATCTGAAATCTCATTTGGATAGTTGGTTTCCTGGGACTCTTTCCAGTACCAATTACTCAATCAATTAAGGTGCTTCAGTGAAATGCTATTATAGTTGGCATAGTATGGCTGGGTGATTTTAAGAGATTTGAGTAATGAGACTATTCACAAAGGAGTGGAGGTATGGATAGGATAATGTGGAAGCAAACACAAAATAAATAATGTTGCCACCCCAAATCCAGAAAGTGCAGAATGTCATTATTTCTCCTGTGTCTGAAAATAAGAGGGAGTAAGGGAGAATCAGAACTTGGACACTGAGAGAATTTGGCATTAAAGGTTTCCTGAAAGGAGATATGACTTTTTTGTTGAAGGATAGCTAGGCCACAGAGGATCCCCAGAGAGGAAATCGAAGGAGTAAACACTTCAGCTCTTGTTTTCCAAATAGCAGAAATAATAGAATAAAGCAAACTATTTATTTAAATCAGACTCCCACACCATACAAAAAGGATAAATATGAATGAACAGCTACCTGAAAGGATTCACAGATCAACAACACAATCTTCAGCCCCTATGGGAAACAATAGCCTTCATCATGCTTTTCAGTAGGATTTCAAAATTGTTATACTAGACTCCACTTCTTCCCTTTTCACAAAGGGGAAACACATCATGGTTTTCCTGTTATTTTCTGCTTCAACATTGTATATTAAGCATTACTAGGGGCGGGAGCAAATTCCTTGCTTTAATTCTTAGGTTATCAAAGTTAAAAAAGCCACATGCAGTAATAGAAAAGACAGAATATCACCAGATGTTCTTGGATGTTGAATGAAGATGATTTTGGATTGTTTCTTTTGGAAACAGAATGACGTCTCTGACAGTTAAGAGTGATATGGCTTTTCACTTTGCTTTCATTTATTATTAATGATTTTGGCATATTAATTTATGTTTCTGAGGAATTTCTGAGATCAAGATTTTAATTTAAATTAGCAATTCATAAGTTCTTAAATTTATGATAAAGTAAGTGACTTCAAACAAAGAAAAAGTATAATTTAGTAAGTAGTTTTGGGAGAACTGCAAGTCATTTTTAAAAAAATGAAAAAAAATGGAAACACAGCTAGAGAGGGAACATCAGCAGGGGGAGTGAGAGAGGGAGAAGCAGGCTTCCCGCGGACTCCATCCCGGTACTTCAGGGATTGTGACCTGAGCAGAAGGCAGTTGCTTAACCTACTGAGCCACCCAGGTACCCCCAAAAATATCTGTTCTTGACCATACAATAAAATATATGTGCAGAAAGATTTAAAGGTTAATTATGTAAGTAAATGTATATAAATGCTAGAAAAATGGGTATTGTACTGTGTGGAAATAATAGGGATATATAAATATATTTTTTTCTATAAAAATTGGAAAAAAATTTAGCTAAGTCCTTGATAAAAAATGACCCACATAGATATAACTATGTAAAACAATGTATTTAAATATAACTAGTAGATAAACTGAAAAAGTATGACAAAATTTGAACATAGGTGAGAATGGAAATTCATAACTAATTCTTGACAATTGCTTTTTTTGCCTATTAAAGACAGATGGAAAAGTATAAACAATCCAATTTTCTGAAACTAATAAATCTTTTCAGAACTCCTCACTGTTGTTGAGATTATGAAAGTTGAGAGTTCATATACTTCAATACATATATTGTACCATATTTCTCAAATTGTTCTCACTTTTGTGTATTTATCTGTAATGTTCTATATATAGACTCTTTTGTAAATCCCACCTTCCAAAATGTAGCCATATTCTCCATGTAATTCTTAGCCCGGTGTGGAAAAAGATCTGCCAACAGTAAAGACTACAGACTAAACAGAAGAGAAATAAATCAATTTTAGCTATCTTTTCAAAAGCAGCAGGTACAATCTTTCATAAATCACTATGACCCAAGACAGTAAATCACGTAATAAAAGAAATAGCTAGCAATATTAGTTAGAGAATATTTTTTAAAATATAAAGATGTGTGAATTCAGCATTTTTATTTGATGACCAATAAAAGTTCTATTTCTTCCACTTATGAGTTGTTTCTTTGTTATTGTTTCAGAGATGTCATGCCAGTTAATGTCCTATGTATTTGGAGGGTTATTCTTTCATATTTTTGTGAAAGTTGGCATACATTATGACATGTACTACTCATTTCAACAAATATATTTCATATTATTTTGAAACTGCTGGTCATATAAGTGAAAAATCACTTTATGTTGCTTAATGATTTGGGATAATCATTAAAATCATCTTTATATAATTGGTAAAATGCAGACATCCCTGACATCTACAAGAGAATCTTGGTTAGTTTTTCTTTCTCCCACTTAAGTTGAAAACCAGGCTTACCATTGGTCCCATGATGACACTCTTAAAAGACAGATATTTTTTTAATATTTCTGACTATTTTATTGACACTTTATTTCAGGATGGCCAATGCTCAGCATAAAAATAATAATGTTAGATTCATTTAATTACTAAATATAACCATAGTATCTGCTAGTTTCTGTCCATATCCTTAACATTTGATTCAATTCAATCTTATGAGACAGTCATGGGGAAAAGCCATATCAGCCTTACTGGAAAAAACAAAACCAAACCAAACCCAAAATCTGTTTACTCCATTATATCAATTAAACAATTAGTATAGTCCATATAGTCCCAGACATCTTTCAACAGATCTGATGCATTTTTCAACACTCCACCACTAAAGTGAAAGTTATTAATGTTAGGCATAAGCTTTATACAAACACCTCAGAAAACACATTCAGTTATGATCAGTCCTGACCACTTTGTAATATATTCATTTTAATATTCATTTGCAATTCCTCTGACCAGCTAACTGGGAATAGAGCACTCAGAAATTAGTAGTAATTCCACTTCAAATGTATGCAATGCAATTTCCAAAGTACCTTAACAAATCTGTGTTATCAGAAAATTATATCATGTATGCTAAACCCATTTCCCAGATATTTAAGTTGCATTTGCCTAATACAATATACCATTACTCATGACAATGGGAAAATTGAAATAATGATACTCTCCTATTCAACATTGGGTGATGTTTCTGAGATGCACACAACCTGCTACAGATGCTGAATCAGATGAAATGGTGAAATAATTTTTCACAGAACCCACACACTCAATAAATCAACTATGGTTAAGAGTAATATCTGCAATTTGCATTAGTTAGTGATTATGAAAGCACCCAGTGCCTGAGGTCCAATAAGATAAATATTTCTTGGAAAAACATTGTTGATTATTCTCAGGCCCAAGTTCAATAACAGATCACTCCCTTCCTTATTCACTCTCATAATTCCCTATATATACTTCATTGCAACTGTCCTTTTAAAAATTCCATATTTATATAGCTATTTGATTAAAATCTTTCTAACCAAACAAACTTCAAACTTGAGAGTAAAGATAATCACCATTTTATTGACTGTTTTACTCTTACGATGTGACATAGTTTATGCATGTCAGGCAAATATCAAAACTTACCTTGAATGAAATAATCAACAATAAATAAATATTATGATGGTTACTACTATCACTTTATTTTTTTTAATTTCTATCAATAAAAATAAACTATGATTTATTAAAGGCTTCTGGAGAACATAAAGTATTCCTAGGATACACAATGTTATACCAACTGTAGAGAGCAGCATATGCCAACAATATTACCTAAATGACTCCATAAATTCTAGACTTAAACAATAACTCTGATTTTAGGACCAAATTCTATTTCATATTTAGAGATAACTGGAGACTTTTCCTCCTGTTTATGTCTATGCCTGCTTATCCATAATCCTATCCTTTCCTCAACTATCACTTCAAATATTTAGGGCATTTTCAACTTAGTTAAATATTTCTTTAGAGAATGCTTATCCATAATCCTATCCTTTCCTCAACTATCACTTCAAATATTCAGGGCATTTTCAACTTAGTTAAATAGTTCTTTAGAGAATAAATATTAAATACACTGATACAGTGTTTACACTGTTGGGTGTCCAGTTTTTTGAGTTGTTTTTTTTTATTTGAATCTCAAAAGAATAACCGTATTAATATGAGTATCATTTTATTGCTCCTGTAGCAAATTACCAACTTGGTGGCTTAAAACAACACACATTCATCAACTTACAAGTCTTTAGATCAAAAGTTTTACATGAGTATCATTTGACTAAAATCAAGATTTCCTCAGGATTAAGTTTTCTTTCTAGAGGGTCTAGAGGATAAATCATGCCCTTGCCTTTTGCAGCTTCTAGAAACCATCATCACTCCCTGACTCATGGCTCCTTTCCTCATATTCAAAGACAGAAAAAAAGGGTAGATCCTCTCATGTCTCATCTCTATGACCTACACATCTGCCATTTACTTCTTTTAAGGACTTCTGTGATGGATTGAGCCCATTTTAATAATATAGGCTAATGTCCCTACTATAATATCATTATTTTTTAAGTTTATTTTTCCAGTGTTCCAAGAGTCATTGTTTATGCCCCACACCCAGTGCTCCATGCAATACATGCCCTCAGTACCCATCACCAGTCTCTTCCATCCCCCTACCCTCTCTGCTCCAAGACCCTCAGTTTGTTTCTGAGTCCAAAGTCTCTCATGTTTCATCTCCTCCCTGACCAATTTACCCCACTTCCCACTTCCTTTCCTTCTCCTAATGTCCTCCATATTACTCCTTATGCTTCACAAGTAAGTGAAACCATATGATACTCGACTTTATCTGCTTGGCTCATTTCACTCAGAATAATCTCCTCCAATTCAGTCCATATTGCTACAAAAGTTGGGTGTTCATCCTTTCTGATGGAGGTCTAATATTCCATTGTATATGTGTACCATATCTTTTTTATCCATTCATCTGTTGAAGGGTACCTTGGCTCTTTTCACCATTTGGCGATTGTGACCATAACTACAATGAACATTGGAGCAATGGCCCTTCTTTTCACTACTTCTGTATCTTTGGGGTAAATGCCCAGTAGTGCAATTACAGGGTCATAGGGTAGTTCTATTTTTAATTTTTCAAGGATCTCCACACTGTTTTCCAAAGTGGCTGCACCAATTTACATTCCCACCAACAGTATAAGAGGGTTCCCCTTTCTCCGCAGCCTCTCCAACACTTGTTGTTTCCTGTCCTGTTAATTTTGTTCATTCTGACTAGTATAAGGTGGTATCTCAGTGTGGTTTTGATTTGAATTTCCCTGATAGCTTGTGATGATGAACATTTTTTTGTGTGTCTATTAGCCATTTGTATGTCTTCTAAGGAGAAGTGCCTCCTCATGTCTACTATCCACTTTTTGATATGATGATGATCCTTATTTTGGTTGTTGAGTCTGAGGAGTCCTTTACAGATCTTGGATATCAGCCCTTTACCTGTAGAGTCATTTGCAAATATCCTCTCCCATTGTGTGGGTTGCCTTTTGTTTTGTAGACCGTTTCCTTTGCTGTGCAGAAACTTTTTATTTTGATGAAGTCCCTAAAGTTAATTTTCGCTTTTGTCAGCTTTGCCTTTGGAGATCTGTCTGGAAAGAAGTTGCTGTGGCCGATGAAAAGGGGTTACTGCTGATGATCTCTTCTAGGATTTTGATAGATTCCTGTCTCACGTTGAGGTCTTTCATCCATTTTGTGTTTATCTTTGTGTGTGGCATAAAGGAATGGTCTAGTTCCATTCTTCTATACGTAGCTGTCCAATTTTCCCAGCACCATTTATTGAAGAGACAGTCTTTTTTTTTTTCCACTGGATATTTTTTCCTGCTTTGTTGAACATGATTTGACCATAGAGTTGTGGGAACTCTACTCTGTTCCATTGGTCTATATGTCTGTTCCATTGGTCTATATGTCTGTTTCTGTGCCAGTTTCTATTTGCTGTCTTGGTGTTTCTTGTTTCTATATGCTGTCTTGGTGAACACAGCTTTGTAATAAAGCCTGAAATAAGGCTACATACGGCTTTGTTTTTCATTTTCCTTAGCAATTTGGGGTAATTTTTAGTTCCATATAAA
The DNA here is from genome assembly GCA_004023965.1 of Spilogale gracilis. Taxonomy (NCBI): domain Eukaryota; kingdom Metazoa; phylum Chordata; class Mammalia; order Carnivora; family Mephitidae; genus Spilogale; species Spilogale gracilis. Next base: position 3,538 of record PITA01015774.1, on the reverse strand, counting down.
TTTTAGGATTGTTTGTTCCAATGCTTTGAAAAATGTTGGTGGAATTTTGAACAGGATGACATTGAAAATATAGATTGCTCTGGGCAGTATAGACATTTTAACAATGTTTATCCTTCTGGTCCATGAGCATGGAATGCTCTTCCATCTTTTTGTGTCTTCTTCAATTCCTTTCAAGACTGTTCTGTAGTTCCTCAGGTACAGATCCTTGACTTCTTTGGTTAGGTTTATTCCTAGGTATCTTATGGATTTTGATGCTGCAGTAAATGGAATTGATTCTCCGAATTCCCTTTCTATATTTTCATTGTTAGTGTATAAGAATGCCACTGATTTCTGTGTATGGATTTTGTATTCTGCCATATTACTGAATTGTTGTATGACTTCTAGTAGTTTTGGGGTAGAGTCTTTTGGGTTTTCCATATAAAGTATCATGCCATCTGCCAAGAGAGAGAGTTTGACTTCTTCTTTGCCAATTTGAATATATTTTATTTCTTTTTGTTGTCTGATTGCTATTGTTAGGACTTTCAATGCTATGTTGAACAATAGTAGTGAGACTGGGCATCCTTGTCTTGTTACTGATCTCAATGGGAATGCTGTCAGTTTTTCCCCATTGAGAATGATATTCACTGTGGGTTTTTTGTAGATAGATATTATGAGGTTGAGAAATATTCCCTCTATCTCTATGCTTTGAAGAGATTTAATCAGGAATGGATGCTGTATTTTGCAAATGCCTTTTCTGCTTCAATTGAGAGTACCATGTGGTTCTTCTCTCTTCCCTTATTGATTTCTTCTATCACGTTGATTGATTTGTGAATGATGAACCACCACTGCATCCCAGGGATAAATCCCACCTGGCCAAGGTGGATAACTTTTTCAATGTACTGTTGGATCCTATTAGCTATGATCTTGTTAAGAATCTTGGCATCCGGGGAGGGGGGTCAAGATGGCGAAAGGCCAGGTGACCACATTTTGGGGAGTTCCCTGAAGAGAGCTGAATTCCAGCAAAAAACCACTACAAGACCACCATGAACACCCATGAAACCAGCCTGAAATGTGATATTTCCCACTTCTGGACCGCCACGAGAGACAAAGAACATCGGCAAAAAGGTAGAAACAAATTAGAGGGTCTGGAGGCTTGCCCCCAGAGACAGGGGAGTGGGGGAGGAAGCCCGCAGAGCTGAACCATTGAAAACAAATACCCCAAAACGAAAGGGCTCTGTGAGTGAGGAATAACAGCAGATTACGGCCTGAATCGGGGCTAGAAAGAAGCTAAACACAGCTAAGCCCGGGGCAAGGCAAGGAGACTTTTTAAAATCTTTTATTTTCTTTCTTTTCCGGCTGCCCGGACTCCCTCCTCCCCGGCCGGCGCCGACCCTGGCGCGCGCGCAGCCGACCGGGCCTCCGCCCCGGCACGTGCTCAGCCGCCCGGTGCACGCTCAGCCATCCGGGCCTCCGACCCGGCGGGCCCCGGGCCCCAGCCCCGGCCCTGGCACGCACGCAGCCGCCCAGGCCTGCCTCCGCGTGAGCCGCCACAGCTGCCAAGAAAGCAGTGGGAGTGGATTCTATCCTGCCCTTCTCTCCCGTTTCTCTCCACACCGTGGGCCGCGTGTAGATCCCCCCAGGGGAAAACGTTTTTTACAGACTTTCGTGGGACCGGAGAGGCCCCAGGTCCCTGGGGGCAGACAAAGTCGCGGGATCCAAAAGGAGTTGTGGCTTAGAGGTGCGGGAGTGAAACGACAAGTGGGGACGGGGGCAGAAATCAACACAACGTCTGCACCAGCCCAGCTGTGACAGACTGCCAACTGGGAGGCTGGAAAGAGCCCCTCCCTGTGTAGAGGCTTGCTCTGGGAGGGAGGTCTGGGCACAGACATCCTGCTCCGACTTGACTTCCTCAACTGCTGAAAAAAGACGCAAAAGAACAACGCTCCGCTACCAGAGAATTGCAGCCTGATAGTCTGGTTGCCATTGAGACAGGCCTCTAGCAGGGTGGCCTAGAGACTCAGCCTAGGTAGAAGGACTGAAGGGGAACGACATGCCCTGCCCCCAGAAAGCACGCCAGAAGCTCAGGAGGACAACATTCCAATGCAAAACCCCAAATCGGGGGAAAGGCAATTTACTAAACTCCTGGCACTGACTACAAGTACCAAAAACTCTACAACTCACGGATAAAATTTTCCACCTCACTTACTTTTTAAAACTTTTTTCTAGTTTTAAAGCTTACACTTTAAGCTTAAAATTACACTCTCACGGTTTTTCTTCTTTCAGTTTTTATCCCCCTTCTTATCACAACGGGATACCCAATACAACACCCCATAACACTTTTTACTTTATATATATATATATATTTTTTATTCTTTTTAATTTTTTTTCTTTTTTCTATTCTTTTTCTTTTTTTTCTTTCTCTTTTTACCCTGAAATTCAAACACACCCCTGTATTTTCTGTTTTTGTTGTTCCCTCTTGTTTCCGTTAGCTCTCTCTGTTTCCCCCTTTCTTCTCTCCTCTTTCCTTTATTCTCTCTTTTACGTGTACATGTAGATACAAGCTCCAAGTCAATCCCACATCCCTATTCAATACTACCCCTATATACAACCAGTTCCAATCCCCCTATATCATTTGAAAGTGGACTCCTCCAACAATAACAGCAAGATAAACTCTGCAGCGTCTGAAACGCATTCCTTGCCCACAAGGAATGTCTGCACTCACCTTTCCACTCTAGTTTGTCCGTGTGCGTGTAACTGTCTTTACTTCTATATTATATAAGTACTGGTCTTGGGGGTCATATAGGTTGGGCTTTGCTTTTTGACCTCTTCATTCACCCTTGATAACCCTTTCTTTACCCTGTAACAGCTTTGTACCATATAAATCTTATCACCGCGCCCCGCTCTGGCAGGGGTGTCTTTTCTTGCTTCCTCCTCTCCGTTTTCTTTTTTCTTTCCCCTCCCTTTTCGGTGGTGAACTCTGGTTGCTCCAAAACCTTCCAAAGACCAATCCACTTAGATAGTGTCTGATATATTTAGTCATACACCCCCTCAACCACTCCTCACCACAATGACATGGAGAAGGATCGCCCAACAGCAGGAGAACCCTGAGACTGCAACGTCGGCTACAGAATTACTGGGAATGAACATAAAAAATATGACAGATACGGAATTCAGGGCACCAATAGTCCAAGCAATAGTCAATTTAGAAAAGAACATTAGTCTCAAAATGGAAGCCATAGTAACAGAAGTGAAAGCTGAGGTTAGAAAGGCTTTAGACAAGATGCAATCTAATTTAAATATGCTAACAGCAAGAGTAAGTGAAGCTGAAGATCGTATCAGTGATTTGGAAGATGCACGGATTAGGAAGGAGGAGCAAGAGAAGTCTTGGAGCAAACAACTAAAATCCCAAGAAAACAGAATAAGGGAAATGAATGATGCCATGAAACGCTCTAATATCAGAATTATTGGAATCCCTGAAGGAGTTGAGAAAGAGAGAAACCTAGAAAATATTGTTGAACAAATCATGGATGAAAATTTCCCAAATCTGAGGAATGAAACA
>PITA01015773.1:0-48842 GCA_004023965.1 Spilogale gracilis | reverse complement strand
TTAAAAAAAAAAAAAAAAAAAAAAAAGCTAGGTAAGTAAGCCCTTTACCAAAGCATAGGAAATATGGTCATGTTTAACCCCTCTTGCAATTAAAGCAAGAAACCATTTTTCCCTATCAGATTGGCAGGGTTGCTTTGTTGCCTTTTTTTTTTTTTTAACTATAATATGCATTTTAGGTTAGAGTATAAGGAAATGGCCATGATGTGTCATGTGAAAAGAAGTAATCTAGAAATTGTTCTGTAGGGGCGCCTGGGTGGCTCAGTCATTAAGCATCTACCTTGGGCTCAGGTCATGATCCCTGTTTTCTGGGATCGAGCCCTGCTTTGGGCTCCCTGCTCTGTGGGAAGCCTGCTTCTCTCTCTTCCACTCCCCCGTTTGTGTTCCCTTTCTCACTGTCTCTGTCTCTCTCTCTCTCTCTGTCAAATACATAAATAAAAATTAAAAAAAAAAGAAAGAAAGAAATTGCTCTGTGCATTACATGGGAATTCCATACATAAAACCTTCCCAGGACCCTGAGATCATGACCTGAGCCGAAGGCAGAGGCTTTAACCCACTGAGCCACCCAGGCGCCCAATACTACATTTTTTAAAAGATTTTATTTATTTATTTGACAGAGAGAGAGATCACAAACAGGCAGAAGCAGGCAGAGAGGGAGGAAGAAGCAGGCTCCCTGCTGAGCAGAGAGCCCGATGCGGGCCTCGATCCCAGGACCCTGGGATCATGACCTGAGCCAAAAGCAGAGGCTTTAACCCACTGAACCATCTAGGTGCCCAAAGCTTATTTATTTATTTATTTGAGCGAGAGAGCGTGTGTGCACAAGTGCACAAGCTGGGAGCGGGGCAGAGGGAAAGAAACTCAAGCAGACTCTCTGCGGGGCAGAGACGGGGCTGGATCCCGTGATACCAAGATCAGGACCTGACCCAAAGTCTAGAGTTGTAAGCCCAACTGATTGAGCTACCCAGGAGCCCCTATAAGACCTTTTTTTTTTTTTTTTTTTTAAAGATTTTACTTATTTAGGGGCACCTTGGTGGCTCAGTCGTTAAGCATCATCTGCCTTCGGCTCAGGTCGCGATCCCAGAGTCCCTGGATGGAGCCCCGCATCTGGCTCTCTGCCAGGCAGGAAGCCTGCTCCTCCCTCTCTCACTCCCCCTGCTTGTGTTCCCTCTCTAGCTGTGTTTCTCTCTGTCAAATAAATAAATAAAATCCTTTTTAAGAAAATATTGTACTTATTTATCCTTATTTATCCTTTCTAGAGAGAGATAGCAAGAGAGGGAACACAAGCAGGGGGAGTGGGAGAGGGAGATGCAGGTTCCCCACTGAGCAAGGAGCCCGATACGGGGCTCAGTCCCAGGACCCTGGGATCGTGACCTGAGCCAAAGGAGACGCTTAACGACTGAGCCACCCAGGAGCCCCTACAAGAACGTGTTTAAGGCCCCTGATAGGTACTGCAAAATTGCCCTCCGGGAAAGTTGCACCAGTTTCACTCCCACCAGCAGTGTTCACTTTCAGTTTTGATTCCAGTCTGATTTTGTTTTAGTCGGCTCATACTTCTAATCTTGTTGTATCCCTTTTTATTATATCTTTGGGATTCCAATGCTTCCCAGTTAGTGTTCTTAGGGAATCTCACTAGCAGGTCTTTCATTAGCAGCACAGAAGGATTCAGGCATTAACTAGGATAGACTTTGACCGAAACCTGTAAAAATATGTGTTATTATCTTTGTATAAATCCTATTTAATCAAAGTTCCTCAGAAAACTTTCTTTGGTATTAATCTTAAGGCACAGAGCTAGCCATTAATGATAGTCTAGACCTCGATCCGTATGGTTCTATCTCAGAGGGAATGGCAGATTTGAGATGTTACCTGGCTTCATTACAAGGCTTAATGAGGTTCCGTGTAGGTTCAGATTAATTCACTGTCCTTTGCTTTCACTCTGCAGCAGCCAAGGAATCTATCTTCAGTTTGTGTGCTTGATTATTTGTGTGATATACACACAAATTTCTTGTGTTATAAAATATCTGCCACCCCGGCATCAGGCTCCTTGCTCTGTGGGAGGCCTGCTCCTCCCTCTCTCACTCCCCCGGTTTGTGTTCCCTCTCTAGCTGTGTTTCTCTCTGTCAAACAAATAAATAAAATCTTTAAAAATAAAAATTAAAAAATAAAATAAAAATATCTGCCAGGATAGCTGTATTCTGGAAGTATTGTAAATGAACCTTTTTTTCTGTACTTGAATCCCATTTTTCTTAAGAGTTAATGAACTTCTTTTTTAAAGATTTTGTCTATTTGACAGAGAGAGAATGAGACGGGTAGGGTCACAGGGAGAAGTAGGCTCCCCACTGAGCAAGGAGCCCAATGCGGGACTCAATCCTAGGACTCCAGGATCATGACCTAAGCAGAAGGCGGTCACTTGACCAACTAAGCCACCCAGACGCCCATCCATTTTATTTTATTTTATTAAGATTGATTGATTGATGAGCGAGAGAGAGAGCACATAAGGGGAGAGGGAGACAGAAAGAGAGAGCAGACTATGAAGAGTGCAGAGCCCAACACAAGGCCTGATTGCACAACCCTGAGATCATGACCTGAGCTGAAATCAAGGGTCAGACACTTAACTGACTGGGACTCCCAGGTAACCCTTAAATCCATTTAAATGCACTAAGGGCTATTATCAAGGTACCCCTTTAACAAAATAAACAGTCACTCCCTCTTCATTTTTGTTTTAAGTCAATACTTAATTTTTGGAAATAATTAGAAACTCAACTCCAACATAAATATTCATCCCACTCAGTTCCTGGGCTTACTTATGTTAGAGAATAACCTATAAATAATTCACAAAACTGACATTGATCACCGTATTGTGGTAATTTTTTCTGGGAAAATTTTAGCAACCATTCTAATATAGTTTGCCAGTTATCAGTAGCTGGGAATGCAAGTCAACTTGTAATTATGCAGAGGCTGATTATTCAGACTACGAACTGTTCGTGCCCTGTCCTGCTCCTTCCTGCTGCTGCCTACCTTTTGGCATTTTCACTGCTCATCAGCACACACGCCAGAAAGTCGGCACTGGGGGGGTGGGGGCTAAAATCTGCTAAATACTTAAGAGAAGCTCTGATGAAAGGTTTCTGTACAATTTGTAGGACTGTGGACTACAACTAAGTCATTTGGATTCCCTGGGAATTTTATTTACTTGTTCTATTCTTGTCCTCCAAAGCAACAGATAATAGAATGGTCTGTAGAGAGACAACATTATTCCTGTAGTTAATGTTTTCCTTTCTAGAACATTTCCACATGGTGGCTCATATTTTCTTTATTTGTTACATTTGCTCCTAGACTGCTTCATTTCTTTCATGATTGGTGTGTTGAGATTCCTGGCGTACACAGTGATGATAAGCACACAGTTAGCTAATGACTTTTCAGTTATCCAGAAAACCGAAGTTTCCCTCTGAAATATGAATATCATTCATATTTCAACCATTTCTGTTGAAAGTACAATTTCCTCCTCTTTCCACGAAGGCCTCTGAACACAAATTGAAGCCTTTCTGGATGCCCAAGTTTATCTATCTTGTCCATGCATCTCCCTCAGGTGTGTATAGCTATTACAAAACCCACCAGTTAGGGGCACCTGGGTGGCTCAGTCGTTAGGCATCTGCCTTCAGCTCGGGTCGTGATCCCAGAGTCCTGGGATTGAGCCACAGATCGGGCTCCCTGCTCAGCAGGAAGCCTGCTTCTCCCTCTCCCACTCGCTCTGTATGTGTTCCCTCTCTGGCTGTGTTTCTGTCAAATAAATAAATAAAATCTTAAAAAAAAAAAAACACTAGATCAGGTGCAGACTAGGAACCTCTGGTTAAGGGAAGTGTTATAATGTAAAACTTAAGTGGTACTAGTGTTTTTGTTTGCCCTGAGGCTGTTATTCTTCCATAAGTTTTCTGCCTCCCTCTTGTCTGTCACCCTGTCTCTTTTGCCATTGTGAGAAAACCTACCTCTTATTAGTTTCTCTGTTTCTCGACTGCTGTGGGCTGAGAAACTGAATAACCAAGCCGATTTAAACTATGGCTAAAATAAGAGCAAATAGAACTGGGTGAGAGGGGGCGCCTGGGTGCCTCAGTTGTTAGGCGCCTGCGTTCGACTCAAGTCATGGTCCCGGAGTCCTGGGATCGAGCCCCGTATCGGGTTCCCTGCTCGGCAGGAAGCCTGCTTCTCCCTCTCTCACTCCCCCTGCTTGTATTCCCTCTCTAGCTGTGTTTCTCTCTATCAAATAAATGAAATCTTAAAAAGACAAAAAAAAAAAAAAAAAGAACTGGGTAAGAGGATAAAGACCTCCTCATCTGTGAATATAAGTGTGGGAGCTTTGGTGCAGAAATAGCCTCACTGCTTAGAGGTCTTTTCCTTCCTGCTAATTTTCAATCATGTAGTTAAATTGCTGGTTAATTGTGTCTCTAAGAAGAGATTGGGACATGAGACTATTTTGAATAAAGCTCTTCCAGAGAGGTTTTTGGGGGCTTTTGTTGTTGTTGTTGTTTTTAAAGATTTTATTTATTTGACAGAGGGAAACACAGCCAGAGAGGGAACACAAGCAGGGGGAGTGAGAGAGGGAGAAGCAGGCTTCCTGCCGAGGAGGGAGACCGATGCGGTACTCGATCCCGGGTCTCTGGGATCATGACCTGAGCTGAAGGCAGTTGCTTAACCAACTGAGCCACCCAGGCGACCCCGTTTTTGTTTTTTCCCAAATATTTTATTTATTTTTGAAAGAAAGAGAGCACAAATGGTAGGGAGGGGCAGAGGGAGAGAGAGAAGCAGGCCTCCCGATGAGCAGGGAGCCTGATACAGGGCTCAAGATCCCAGGACCCTGGGATCATGACCTCAGCTGAAGGCAGACACTTAACTGACTGAGCCACCCAGGAACTCCCAGAGAGGTTTTGTTTTTTTTTCAGTGACAACTACTGCTGGCTGATTTCCCACAAAGTTGGGACAAATTGCAAAATGAACAGTAAGCTTAACGAATATGATTTTTTTTAAAGATTTTATTTATGTATTTGACGGAGAGAAACACAGCCAGAGAGGGAGCACAAACAGGGGGAGTGAGAGAGGGAGAAGCAGGCTTCCCACCGAGCAGGGAGCCCGATGTGGGGCTCGGTCCTGGGTCTCCGGGATCATGACCTGAGCCGCAGGCAGTTGTTTAACCAACTGAGCCACCCAGATGCCCCCAAATATGATTTTTTAAAAATATAAGCCTGTTTAGTTTGGGAGAATAATTAGGTTACCTGTTCTTTTAACTAACCAAAGACCAGTTAAACAAAAGCAGCTTCAAGTATAGAAGCCTTTGGGAAATAACCTCAGCAGGTGCTCTGGTTTCTGTGTCCTAGTGAGCATTATGAAACTGTCTATCTAGAAGGCTTCCGACTGAGAGTTCCTTTTTTATTTTTTTTTTTTAACAAATTCTAATCTTTAGATTTTTTCTGGTATTGAGACACAGCGGCTAGGTTTCAGGATTCCGGTCGACTTTTTTATGTGTTCATTTGCTTTGCTTCCTGGGGACAAGGGTTTTCTGTGACTCGTTTTCCATCTGATGTCTATTGGATCTGGCTGTGGAGCTCTGACTCAGATGGGCTTCAGGCCCAGTGGCCCAGCTCCTCTTCTGAGGAATGGACGGCGAGGCCAACTCTAATATCCTGACATATTTTTCCTTTTTCCTGTAGCGCTTTCAGGATCTGAAGAAAACAACGTTACCAGCAGCAGACAGGTCCGCCTTGCCACAGGCATCTTCCCTGTTGTCAGCCTCCTGAACCATTCCTGCAGCCCCAACACCAGCTTGTCCTTCATTAGCACCATCGCCGCCATCCGGGCATCAGAGAAGATTGCAAAAGGGCAAGAGATCCTCCACTGCTACGGTGAGCCCTCCCTGCTCATCACGGGCTGCGCTTCTCTGGCGGGAAAGGCAGCAAGCAAGCCCCCAGACAGGGGAAAGCAGTGCGTACTTCGGCCCCAAAGAAAAGAGGCTCCTGGCCTCCTTCCTGGGCCCTGTCGTGTCTAAGCTATCATGTCTCTCCCTGCTTAATCCTATGAACTTCCTCTTCCAAAAAAATGGGCTGAGGGGCACCTGGGTGGCTCAGTAGGTTGGGCGACTGCTGCCCTAGGCTCAGGTCATGATCCCGGAGACCCGGAATTGAGCCCTACATCGGGCTCCCTGCTCAGTGGGAAGCCTGCTTCTCCCTCTCTCACTCCCCCTGCTTGTGTTCCCTCTCTAGCTGTATTTCTGTCTGTCAAATAAATAAATAAAATCTTAAAAAAAAAAAAAATGGGCTGAGAATAACTTGGGGGATTTTTTCCCTTGCTACTTGGAAGCTTATTTCTGTATCTAGTGCCACAAATGTTTGAGGAAAGGGTACTGGTCACATGTTGGGGAATCGCCCCTGCTAAGCTGAAGTTTTGTAAGTGATGCTTGACTCCCTTGCTTTATTTTTTTTTTAAGATTTTATTTATTTGGCAGAGAGAAACACAGCTAGAGAGGGAACACAAGCAAGGGGGAGTGAGAGAGGGAGAAGCAGGCTTCCCGCCTATCAGGGAGCCCGACATCAGGCTCAATCCCAGGACTCTGGGATTATGGCCTGAGACGAAGGCAGATGCTTAGTGACTGAGCCACCCAGACACTCCTCTCTCTGGCTTTAAACACTGGCCAAGTGTGATCTCTCCACAGGGCCTCACCACAGCAGGATGGCCATTGCCGACAGGCAGCAGAAACTGAAGTCTCAGTATTTCTTCGACTGTGGCTGCCCGGCGTGTCAGAAGGAGAAGCATCGAGCTACTGTCGGACCCCGGTGGGAGGCCTTCTGCTGTGACGACTGCGGATCACTTCTGCAGGTGAAGCTCTCTTCTCCCTTCCCTTCTCCACATTTGCTGAAGGTCAGTTATCCAGTAAAGGCCATACATCTTCAGGAGAGGCCAAGAGCCGCGGTGTCTTCCTCTTCAGCCCGTCTCGCCCGCACATTGGTTACCCCTCCGCTGAACAGTGGGAAAGGCTGGATCTAGGCACATGTGTCCTGCATATAACAGAAAATCCCCCTGAACTGGTCTCAGGGAGAGGGAGAAAAAAGACTTGAGAAGTTATTTGCTCAAGTAAATCAGTGAAAGGTCCCAGGATGGGGGTAATTTGGCTAACCACTTTTTTTTTTTCACTTTCTTCTTTTATTGGGGAATAGACACAGTACATAATCACAGATCCAGCGGCTCAGATAATGTCACCCAGACCCAATTTCTGTCTGTCTCCCTCAGCTCTGCTTTCTCGGTTAGCGCAGTCCTCAGACAGACTTCCCTCTGGTCATGGCAAGATAGCAAGCCTCACAGCCTCTGGGTCCAGGAGGATAGATGTGTGCTCCACTAACAGCAATCTGGGCAAAATTCGTACTGCATTTCATTGACCCGATACCCATGGCTGGTGGCAAATCAGACTCAATAGTTTTCCTCCAGCCGTTTGGCCCATAGGAATGGGTTAGATGCGAGCTACATGGCCACCTCCTCAGCCACCAGGCACTGACTATGGGAGCAAGAGGATCTTCAGGAGAAATCACTTTGCCGTTGCCATTGCCAAATGCGGGTCTAGACACTGGCATTTAAAAAACAGCAAATGGGGCACCTGGGTGGCATAGTCGGTTGACCATCCGACTCTTGATTTCAGCTCTGGTGGTGATCTCAGGGTCATGGGCTCGAGCCCCACATGGGGCTCTGTGCTGGGCATGGATCTTGCCTCAGAGTCTCTCTCCCCCTCTGTCTTTGCCCCTCCTCCCTAAGAAATTAAAAATAAATAAAGGAATAAATAAAAATAAAAAACAGCCAAAGTCCACCTCAAAGATTTTCTCCTCTGCCACAGGATACAGTTCTTTGGGGAACCTTAAGTTTAATGTAGAGCTGGTCATATTGCAAAGCTGTAGTTTCATACCCAAGGTCAGATGTGGGGAGACCTCTCCTGGCATCTCTTCCTATTGGTTTTCTTACGGCTTTTGCTTTTTTTTTAATATATATATTCTTTTTTTTTTTTAAAGATTTTATTTATTTGTCAGAGAGAGAGTGAGCATGGACACACACAAGCTAGGGGAGCAGCAGGCCGAGGGAGAAGCAGACTCCCCGCTGAGCAAGGAGCCCGATGCGGGGTTCGATCCCAGGTCTCCAGGATCATGACCTGATCCAAAAGCAGACACTTTTTTTATTTTTTAAAGATTTTATTTATTTGACAGCGAAAAACACAGCTAGAGAGGGGACACTAGCAAGGGGAATGAAAGAGGGAGAAGCAGGCTTCCCGCCGAGCAGGGAGCCCGATATGGGGCTCGATCCCGGGTCTCCAGGATCATGACCTTAGCCAAAGGCAGTCGTTTAACCAACTGAGCCACCCAGGTGCCCCCACCTTTTTTTTTTTTTTTTTTTAAGATTTTATTTATTTATTTGACAGAGATCACAAGGAGGCAGAGAGGCAGGCAGAGAGAGGGGGGCAAGCAGGCTCCCTGCTGAGCAGAGAGCCAGATGCGGGCCTCGATCCCAGGACCCTGAGATCATGACCTGAGCCAAAGGCAGAGGCTTTAACCCACTGAGCCACCCAGGCGCCCCAAAAGCAGACACTTAACTGTGCCACCAAGGTGCCCCTGGCTTTTGCTTTTTTTTTTTTAATGGAAGTATAGTTGATGCACAATGTCGTGTTAATTTTAGGTGCATAACAGAGTGATTCAGTGACTCTATACCCTGATGGCTTCTTCATAACCACCAGAAATATGTCTTTCATCCAAAGTTCTGGACCCAATGAGATACAGGAGAGGGGTATAGAGATGGAAAGAAACTGTGACCTGTACTAGTTTAATTTTGGTTGCAAAAATTAAATCTCAGGGAGGGATCGCCTACTACTTTCATTAGAGTTGCTGCTGTCAAAACCCAAGTGAGTCAGGCTTTGGTCATGGTGTATTATTAGGGGCGACGCTTTGCCCCATAGGGTCGGAAGCTGCGGAGCAACCCTGTGATGTAAAACACACGCGGTGTTGCTAACCCACTGTGGTACAGGAATAAAGACAAAACTGACTTTTACAGGGAGGTGACGTTCTCAGCTGCAGCAATACGTCCTGTACGGAATCCGTCAGCAGGGGTCACCTCATCTCCCGGTTACAGGACCTTCAGCAGCAGGTTGGGAGGTCCCGGAAGCTTCTCAGAAGCGGTCAACTAGGTGAGACTGGCTCCCTGCTTTGGTCCTCCAACCCCTCCCTTTGTATTTATTCCAGGATCACCTTGGACTCAGGGATACTTGGTGATGATAGAAGAATGACATTTAATTATCCCCGTGCCAGCCACAAGATGGCTTTGCAGGCCAATGAGACAGAGCCCAAACAGCTGAGTTTGTGCGGTGTCCTTGAAAAGGGCCAGATGATTTAAGTTGTTGTTCTCTTGGGTGTCAGAGACCTAAGTTCAACTACCCCATGATGACTAAAGGGTTATCTCTGACATCCATGGTCTTTGTGCAGTTCCAGAAGTTTGGTGTCATTTATATTTTAATTCCAGGACTTAAGGGCCTGATTTTCTAGAGAGATTGCTCTGCTCTCCTCAGAGCCTCATCTCTTCTAGAGAGCAGTGAAGCATGTGGTCCGGCGGGTAGAAGTATCCTGCTGTTTTCAGAGATGCTTGTGGAACTCCACATTATCCTTGCAAACTCTGCCTGAGAACATGATGTCATAGGAATATATTTACCCAACTTTATGGAAGTTGACCTTAAACTTAGATTTCTGAGTTGAGAGAAAGGATGATCGTATATAGAATCTAGGCCACTTGACGTTGGAAACCTGGCGTCCATGCGGGGAGGCCTCACCTCTGCTGAAAGAGAAACTGTGAGAGAATAACAACTTTATTGGAACAAACATTGTGGGTCGGTCACAACAAGGAGACAAAGTGGGGTTTCTGCATTCAGCCCAGCCAATGTGGAACTTAAGAGCTGGGTTCTCGTTTCTAGGAGTGGGTCTGTGTAGTAATGAGGCCACCTTCCTTTGTTTTGATAGAGCAAGCCATTCAGCTGTTGTTGGGGTACCGACACGATGCTGAGAGCTTCCTGTCAGCGGAACATAGCGTGGTAGGAGAAATGGAGGATGCCCTGGCCCAGGCCTACGCTGCCTTAGGTACAGCACATTTCTTCATTTTCTCTCTGAGGACCACATTTGCCTTGTACATTTGATCCCGAGCCCAGCCTCATCTGGTCAGTCACCTCTCAGTCTTTCAGCTGAAGCTGTTCTCCTCTTCCTCTGAGCTTTCCACATCCAGAAAATGTTCACCCACAGTTGACTGTAGTTCTTTTCTGGGATGAGATTCTCTTTCTTTGCAGGGGACTGGCAGAAGTCAGCCAGCCACCTACAGAAGAGTCTCCAAGTGGTTGAGGTTCAGCATGGGCCATCCAGTGTTGAAATGGGCCATGAGCTCTTCAAACTGGCCCAGGTCTTTTTCAACGGGTAAGTCTTTTTTCTGGTTGCCTAACGCCCTCTGGGCCACACGCTCTTTTGTTAGGCTCTCCTGGGCGTTACTTTTCTCCTGTGGTGCTTTTAAGCATGTGGGAACTTCTTTATTTCCCCTTTTAGAAAGCTCCTTTCCTTCTGTTTTGCTGACAAACTTGAAGCTTTAGAGTTCCCTCCTGAGAGATACGGGGAAAGCTCTCAGCACCGAAGGGACATTCCAAGGGAGAAGTTGCCACGTGGCCCCACCAGCTGCGTCCCAGTGTCTCCCCTCAGCCCTCTGCTTCCTCACGCCTCCCTCACCACCCTCCCTCACCACCCTCCTTCTCAGCACCTCCAACTCCAGCGGCCCTTCCTTCTCCCATCCTGTTCCTCTTAAAACAGTTTCCAACCAGGAGTAATTTTGCACCCCCAGGGATATTTGGCAACACCTGGAGACATTTTTGGTTGTCATGATTCAGGCCGGAGTCCAGAGATGCTGTTAAATGTCCTGCAATGCACAGGACAGGTCCCTGCAGCCAACAACTCTTCAGCCCAACATTTCAGTAGTGTCAAGGCAGAGAAACCCTGCTTTGAAGGCTTAAAGGAAAGGATAGTAGGTGCTGATGTCATCCATTTTGCTGCTACAGTCATGGGAGGTCCTATTTCTAGATGGAATGCTTCCTCCCAGCCTTGATAAAGCTGCCGTTGGTGCACTTGGGGTCAAGGCAAAGTTTGAAGCTCGATTCTAAGATTATGAATGGTGTGTGGACCTGATGCCCAAGACATAGAGGTCTCCCATTCAGTCGAGAGAACAGCCAGGCTACAGAATCAGGTCTGGGGTGGGCTTGGTTACCCGAAGGTCAAGACCCCTGAGTAAATCCTGGGCTAAATCCCTGACAGAACACTTTGAGACTTGCCTATTTCTCAGGACCTTAGAATCTTTATGCTTTTTCTTATAACTTTGTTTCCAGCCTCTGCCTTCCAATGTATTTATGAAAGTCTCTCCCCTGCCCTTCTCAACTGTGAGGTCCTTGAGGACAAACTGATCTTCGATAACTTTGTATTCTTCACAGGGTGGGAGTAGATCCTTGATTAATGTTTACTTGACTGAATGAGTGGATTCACTCCTTTTGCCTCCTTTGGTTCAGGTTTGCAATCCCAGAAGCACTGAACACAATACAGAGGGCCGAAAAGGTTCTGCTGATGCACTATGGCCCTTGTAATGACGAGATCCAGGAGCTACAGAAGATGAAATCTTGCTTGTTGGACTCGTCACCCATCTCACTGGGGCCTCCGGTTTAGGATCCCAAGGTATTCTCCAGATAGTTAATGACCCTCCCATAAAAATTCCCAGTCTTAGAAACGACTTGAAACTAGTGTCTGGAGAGCCTAAGCCCTTTAAAAGGATTTTAGCTGATCTGCAGGCATCTGGATGTTAGCCTGGGGTTTTGGCTAGACTCCACCTCACTAAATGATGATAGTCTGTTTCCCTGGAACATTCCCATGGTTTCTAGTAGTAATGAAATGTTATGTACCACTCCAGTGGGCACTTAGGCTCTTAGTAGTTGTGTTGTAATTGAAAAGTAGTTACAAAGCATGAAATCACCAAGGCTCCTTACCTCTGTAGACCCCATTTCGTGTGTAGTATCTAACTTTCTCAAATCCTTTGTTTAAGTACAGTGTAAATTGTGACTAGAGAAATAAGTATGGGGCCACTTTATTGTTGGGCAGTCTCTTCCTGGGACGGCCGCTCTAAATTTGTCTCCTACCAGTTTTCCAGTGTTTATTATCTGCCTCTTGTTCTGTACTCTTGGCAGACCCAGTGATCAAACACTAATAGAATCGAGTTTGTAGTAATGACATGCAGGCCTCCTTCCTCCTGAAAAGAGACTCCGTTCTGCCAGACCGTCTCAGGCTGGGAAAGGAAATACAAACTGTGGAATTCCCGAGCCACGTGAGGGTGGCTTCAGAAAGGGCTGGAGAGCCATAGACATTGATGCTTGTGGTATCAAACTCCAGTGACAGAAGGGAGGGGTCCCTAGCTCTTTTCTGCCTAGATGCTATTTATGAATTAGTCTAGACTTCCCTCCTGGCCAGAGGCTGGCAGACTTCTGTTCTGAACCCTGGTTGCCCTATTTACCGTCCATGACCAAGCGGTTCCAGTAAGTTAGTGGTAAGGAACGTCAGGTCCCCGCTGCTTTGAGAGCTTGACCACCCCCAACTTCCCCAACCCCTTCCAGCTCCCCAAACCCCCCAAGTCCCCCACCCCTCAGCCTGCCCAGGAAGCCCCTGCTGCTGGCCTCAGCATTACAATCAGGAAATGAATAGCCTGAAGACATCTAGTAGGAGCTTTTCAGGAGACTTGAGTGTTTAGAACACAGTTTACATTCAAACGTGTGCATGAAGGTCAGGCAGCATCTCATTTATTCTGCTTTCTACTAATTCCCTATGGCAGTGGCCAGTGAGATATTCCCTGTGGAGATTGTTTTTCTTCTTGAAAATTTAGTCCTGAAGACAGTTCTGTATTCTGTCCCAAACACTTGTCATGTTTCGTGTTCCTAAAAAAAGGTCCTGTTCTACACGATATAGGCATGCGCCCTTAAAAAGAATATGTTTAGAATTTTCCCGTGTCCAGTTCCCGTTTTAGGTGGGAGTTTTCCTTAAATGCTTTATGAAGCATTTCCTTAAGTTACGAATTACCTTGCTTATCTGTCCGTGTGTTATCCTGTGTTGTCAGCTGACATTAGCTTGACTAGGGGATATCTGTGCTTGCATGAAAAAGTAAAGTTTTGGGGCACCTGGGTGGCTCAGCCGGTTGGGCATCTGCCTTCGGCTCAGGTTGTGATCCCGGCGTTCTGGGGATCAAGCCCAGCATCTGGCTCCCTGCTCAGCGGAAAGCCTGCTTCTCCCCCTCCTTCTTCCTGCCCCTCCCTCTGCTTGTGCTCTCTCTGTCAAATGAATAAGTGAAATCTTAAAATAAATAAATAAAAATAAAAGCTGAAGTTGGGGGGGGGGCACCTGGGGTGGTGCCATTGGTTGAACAGCTGACTCGATTTTGACTGGGGACACGGTCTCGGTCGTGAGATCAAACCCCGCATCAGGCTCTGCATTCAGCCCGAAGTCTCCTTGAGATTCTCTCTGCCTTGCCCTCCACCCCTCCTGCTTGTGCTCGCTCTCTAAAATAAAATAAATCTTAAAAAGGGGGGAAAAAACCCTGAGGTTTGATTTATTTAAGAGCGTACCCCACCACTGATTGTGGCAATATTAGGGGCTTTAGTGGCCCTAGTACCTGAACTTTGCCAGAGCAGAGGATCCATCCCTGCATTGTACTGTGAGGATAACTAAAAACTCTCATAAGTGGGGGCTTTCTGCAGAGTTTAGAAAGACCCATGCTATAAGCATAGAACCAGCAATTCATGAAAGGGCTATTTATCTTCATATTAAACTTAACAGGACTCAAAACAGGAGGAAGAACGGGCAACAAAGGTTAAGGTTTAATAAGGCACTTTTATTGCAAAGTATACACTGAAACATTGTAGGGGCAGCCTTCCTGTAATACGTAATGTGCCATCCCTTGAGGGTTTTGTCCTTCCAGGGTATTTGAATGTGAAACTGGAACATTAGGTGCTCCTGGGGTCCAGAATTTTGCCAATGAAGAGAAGTGCCCCTGTGTCTGTGTCTCTCAGTACAAAAATGAAAGGTTGGTTAAGGTGATAGTCCAGGGGAAAGGTGAGGTGGGCAGGCTGGAGCCCTGGGCTGGGGGTGGTGCCTGCCCCATCCTCGTTCCACTCGAAGCCAGATCGATGTTCCACTTGAGTGAGTTTAATAGGTTTGCCTGTGATCTTGCTAAAGTCTGGCGAATCAAACAAGGATTGCAGTTCTGCAGAAATTGAGAGAGATTTCCATTAAAACCCAGCATCCCACGGAAGAGCAAAGTCCTGGTTCTTAAATCCTGATTCTCAAGAAGGCAGGTAAGCTGGGAGCAGAACACCACTTTGGACCCTCAGTGAGGTCTGCAGACCTCTGGGCTAGGTAGAGTTTAAGTGACTTGCCCAGGAGCACACAGCAAGTGAGGTTAAGATTAGAAACCAGCTCAATAGACCTGTCTTTTGAGAGACAGTGTTCTGTTATAAGGTATATGCTTCTGGGACTGAGGACTGTGCCTGATAAGAAAGGTAGCTCATGGGGGCACCTGGATGGCTCAGTCATTGGCCGTCTGCCTTTGGCTCAGGTCATGATCCCAGAGTCCCGGGATCGAGCCCCGCATCGGGCTCCCTGCTCAGCGGGAAACCTGCTTCTCCCCCTCTCACTCCTGCTGCTTGTGTTCCCTCTATAGCTGTGTTTCTCTCTTTCAAATAAATAAAAATCTTAAAAATATAAAAAAAGACAGTTCGGGCTTCCTCTCCAGCCCTGCAAGAATTAAGGAATCATCCATGGCCTCACCACAAAGCCACAGAGCCCTTGAGTGCTGCTTAGCCAGGCAGAAAGCTTAAAGGCTCAACCCTGCCCACCCCAAGAGCAAAGTGGTCTGGCAGACATACTCATCTCCTGCAG
The DNA here is from genome assembly GCA_004023965.1 of Spilogale gracilis. Classification (NCBI taxonomy): domain Eukaryota; kingdom Metazoa; phylum Chordata; class Mammalia; order Carnivora; family Mephitidae; genus Spilogale; species Spilogale gracilis. Next base: position 33,843 of record PITA01015773.1, on the reverse strand, counting down.
AGACTTAGTGACTTCGCCTTCGTAACTCAGCTTCAGCTTAGGGATGGTCAGGACCGCCTGAATAGTCTTCAGTTCTCGGTCTATGTCATGAATGAACTCAGAGGTGAGGCTCTCTTCTATCATGGTCAAGTTCTGGGTTACTTTCAGAGGCAGGAAAAAGATGATACTCATGCTGCCAGTCAGGGGCAGCTGGGCGATCTGAAACAACAGGGAGCATGTGGGTTAGTCCCTTGGAGTCCAAGAGCCCAGGGGTAGACACATACACTCCAAGCCGCCTTCTCCTCTCCTACAGTGGGGTCTCTGGCCGTGGGGTCTTAGCCGTGGCTCTCGCCAGCCCCTAATCTGTTAACAACTGTCCCTCTTGGCCATTGCCTTCTGGCAGCAGGTTTACTGAGGTTTTCCTTTAAAAAAAAGTAGGCTGTTGTCTTTTCTTACCTCAGCCTAATATGAAACGAAGTTAAGTGCTGAAAGAATTTTCTCCCGAAGATTATGTGCCGATAGTTACTGATCATCTGTCATTTACAGAGCCCTGCACTACCGGCAGGGGGTGCTGAGCACAACAGTACAGAAGCGGTAATGAAATGGGTCTCTTGAGGCGCCTGGGGGGCTCAGTCGGTTAAGCGTCTGCCTTGGCTCAGGTCATGATCCCAGGGTCCTGGGATCAAGCTCCGCACTGTGCTACTTGCTCAGCGGGCAGCCTGCTTCTCCCTTTGCCCCTCTCCCTGCTCTTGCTCTCCCTAGCTTGCTGTCTCTGACGAATAAATAAAATCTTTAAAAAACAAAAAACATTAAATGGGTCTTTTGAGCAGAGGTTCTTAACATTAGGTCCATGGGATGGACAAGGTCAAGAGTCCTAACAGCCCCTGAAACCATATACTAGAGTGTACACATGGGCACCATTTCTCCCACGTGTTTTAGGCATTTTGTCAGATTCCCAAAGAGAGGTTTAAGAACTACCGACTTTTTTTTTTTAGACTTTATTTTTTTATTTTGACAGAGAAACACGGCTAGAGAGGGAACAAAAGCAGGGGGAGTGAGAGAGGGAGAAGCAGGCTTCCCACTGAGCAGGGAGCCCAGTGTGGGGCTCGATCCCAGGACCCTGAGATCATGACCTGAGCCAAAGGCACTCAGACGCTTAACAACTGAGCCGCCCAGGTGCCCCAAAGAGGATAAGTTTTGGTACCCATCCCTCTTCATTTTTTTTTTTTTTTTTAACCTTATCCTCTTTTTTTTTTTTTTTTAATTTTATTTATTTTGACAGAGAGAAACACAGCCAGAGGGGGAACACAAGCAGGGGGAGTGAGAGAGGGAGAAGCAGGCCTCCCGCTGAGCAGGGAGCCCGATGTGGGACTCGATCCCGGGTCTCCGGGATCATGACCTGAGCCGAAGGCAGTCGCTTAACCAACTGAGCCACCCAGGCGCCCCCATCCCTCTTCATTTTTAGAAGAAAGGCTCAGAGGGGTGCCTGGGTGGTTCAGTTATTCAGCGACTGCCTTCGGCTCAGGTCATGGTCCCGGAGTCCTGGGATCGAGCCCTGTATCGGGCTCCCTTCTCCCTCTCTCACTGCCCCTGCTTGTGTTCCCCCTCTAGCTGTGTTTCTGTCAAGTAAATAAATAAAAAAAAAAATTTTTTTTAAGGCTCAGAGAAGCCACAGAGCAGGCAGAATTTAGACAGCTGTCCCCTCTCAAAGGTCATCCTATTTCATCATATGCCATCCTGCCTATCCCTATCCTCCCCCCACCAACCACCCATCCAGCCCCTACAGACCTTGCAGTTGAGATCAGAGTCCAAACCATAGCGTAAGATGGCCTTAGGGTCTGACATCATGGGGACTCGTACGGTCCTCTCCTCATCCAAGTGGAAATCCTGAAGGGAAGTCTTTCTGGAGTCAAACTTTGTTACCCACTGCCCTGGAATGAAAGAAACAGGAATGCCCTGAGCCCCAGGAGACCAGGCAAGCATTAGGACGGGGACGGGAGACCAAAGCCTATGGCTGAAAGCTACCTGCCTAAAGGAATCTTGGAGGTCCCAACACATCAGGGAACAGCTCGATCTGAGAACATGTGGACTAGACCATGATATATCAAGGGCCTGAATACCTTCCATATCAACTTGGAAGGAAAGAGGAGGAATTATTTATTTGACCGTATGGATCATGCAAGCTCTGTGATGGCCTGGGAGAGACATCAGCTGGTGTCTCCTTCTGCAGTGAATTGTCTCAGGGACAGATCAAAGGTCAGAGCTGCAAGAGACCCCGACATCACCCCTGGCCTTTAACGGCTTCTCTCACATTCTGGAGCTCAGTGCTTCAAGTAGGGCCTTTCTCAAGGTCAGGGGTCCACTGTGGCTACTTCCTGACAAGACAGTTAGAAAGCATTTTAAGGAGAGATTGCCCCAAATCCCACCCAAGTCTTATCTGGGTGGAGCCAGCCTCACATTGCCATGGAGGGGTCTTGGGCACATCACCACAGCAGAATACTGTGAGAGAACTAACGACGGTTTGTTGAATATTTGTGCTCTGTGCACAGTGCTTCGGTTGATGGGAAGACAGAAGACAATGTAGACAGACAGACTCTAAAGTAAACATGTCATCCCGTGTTAGAGGTGCACGAGTGGGCCCAGGAAGGCCGGGAGGCCTGTGCAGGGCTCCACACCTGGGAAGGCCCAGCTGGGCTTTGACCTTCATCTGACTCTAGCCCGAATCTCACAGTGCCCACCCCCAAACAGGCCCCGAGTGCTAGCACTTTCTTCTCTCTGCTAGGCTTTGTGTACAGCCTCTTAATGCTGTGTAGACACACAGCGGGTGTTTGCCTGGACCTGGATGACAAGCACAGAGCCCTCAGGCAAGTGCCTTTCCCAGGTCGTCCTGTGGCTTCGCTTCTCGGTTCCTGCTGAGCTCTGTCTCTGATGTCCCCCCACTTCCCCAGCCCCTCGGACACCACCTTCCACCCTTGGCCAAAAGAAAAGTGGAGCCCTCACCCTTGAAGTGAGCCACACCAAGGAGGAGGATGCTGACTCCACTGGGTATTTCCTGGGTGGACCTAGCGATTTTCCCTTTCATCTGGGCCTGTACCCAGTTGTTCACCTCCTGGAGGTCCAAGCGAGGGTTGCCGGTCAGGATTCGGGGTCTGGTGCCATAAGACTTCTCCAGTGGCGCGACAAAACTGGATTTTATCCGAAGCTCTGGGAAGAGATGGAGCAGAGGGGAGCGTGCTCTGAGTGCCAACCCCCATCCGCTCTGGGAGAGCACAGCAGACTGAGGTTCGGGTTTACCACTCAGCAGGCCCTGACTTCTTGCCTAGTGACTTCCATTGACGCCCAGACCCCCAGCCAGCTTCCCCAGGCGCTGGACAGGGAACAATGAATTTCACTCACTGCTCTTTCTCTTCAGGTTACCGCCCTCCCACTGTCTCCCTCAGTCTACTTCCCCTTTCTGATCCTCTTTGAGCTTGTGGGGCCCCTTCCTGCCCACCAGCACCAGGCCCGGCCTAGGCAGACATGATCTAGTGTTTAGAAAGAAATCCCGGGACGCCTGGGTGGCTCAGTTGGTTAAGCAACTGCTTTCGGCTCAGGTCATGATCCTGGAGACCCGGGATCGAGTCCCACATCGGGCTTCCTGCTCGGCGGGAAGCCTGCTTCTCCCTCTCTCACTCCCCCTGCTTGTGTTCCCTCTCCAGCTGTGTTTCTCTCTGTAAAATAAATTTAAAAAATCTAAAAAAAAAAAAAAAAGAAAAAGAAAGAAATCCCCACCCCATGCAGCATAGACCCCTAAATTCCTCTGGCATCCCGGGCTTGCAAGGTGACTCACTCCTCTCAAAGATGATTCGGGAAGCACTCTTGAAGTTCTTCTCGGGGGCGGTGACGGCAGCAAGGAGCTCCTTATAGGTGCCATGGATGTCTGGGTTGGTGATCAGGTCATAGTAGAGAGCCCGGTGGATGGTGGCTTCTGCCCGCTGTTCTGCTCCTGTCAGAGAGACCGGGGTGGAGCCTTAAGAACTGGCCACCGGGGGACAGAACAGAGACACCACACTCTTGCTCTTCCACTGTTTCTACTCAAGGCACTCTAGGTAGGCAAGAAATTCAAAGGCAATGGAAGGAAAACAATTTCCTCAAGGAATGACAAGGGCCGGAGGGAGGCCTCAAGCCCCTGTGCTTCTCTGGTCACAGCCCTTACCGGGCCCTGTGGCGGTCACCTGCTTGTGAGTCTGCCCTGGGAACGCAGCTGCAGTCGGGCGAGGGCAGGGACCACACCTGCCTGTGGACGGCTGTTACCCCCAGAACCTGGCCAAATGGCTAGCACACAGAAGCTTGTGTAAGGAGCGAGTGTTGAAGTCATCCCATCACAAGTCGTGAGTCCATGCCCCTGAGTCGGCAGCGCTCCTCGCCCTCCACAGAGCCGGGCTGGAGGGATGGCAGGTGCACGCGTGGGGGCCTCAGTGGGGGTCTGAGAACTCACCCAGCGAGAGCGCAGAGAGAGCAGTGGCCACGCTGAGTGGGGACAGCAGCACGTTGGCAGCAGGGCTGAGGCCGGACCTCACGCGGTACAGATCATAGCCAAAGTTGGAGATGGCCGCTGCCAGCTTATTCACAGGGACCTTGAAGAAGGGGTCCTCCTCCTCCACGGGCACCCCCGTGGTATCGGGAGCTGGGGATTCCTGGAGTTGAGTACAAAGGCCATCAGAGATGAGCTGTGTGTGATGGGAACCCTCATTGCTCTGATTGGGATTGTCCTTCTGGCCCCTTAGAGACATCCTGCCAGAGTACCCTACGTGTAGCCTGATGTTGGAAGGAGGATGTGCTCCTGGGTCACGCTGGGGTTCCCAGTTAGGGATAGGCAGCTCCACATGGAAATTAGCTAACCAGGTTTAAACACTAGTGACCTGTGAGCCTCAGGCCTGTAACATACTTGAGACAGAGACAGAGAGGAAAGTCTGGGTGGCTCAGTCGATTAAGCATCTGCCTTCAGCTCAGGTCATGATCCCCGGGTCCGGGGTCAAGTCCTGCATCGGGCTCCTTGCTCGGCTGGGAGCCTGCTTCTCCCTCTGCTTGCTGCTCCCCCCTGCTTGGGCTCCTTCTCTCTCTGTGACAAATGTATAAGATCTTTAAAAAGAGAGAAAGAAAAGAGCCCTCTCCCTTCCAAGGAACCCTATTCTCAGGCCGGAGCAAGCTTCCTTCTGTCCCCCTTTGCTTACTGCTCCTAGTCTCTACTTGGGCCCTCCCATGAGTCCCCCACCCCAACCCCGTCTTTCATGGCCCTGATCACATAGCATCTCCTCCACAACTTTTCCCTAATCACCCCAATCTGATGGCCTGTTTTGATTTTCTGAACTTTTTTTTTTAAGATGTCATTGATTTGACAGAAAGCGAGAGAGGGAGCACAAGCAGGGGAGGTGGGAGAGGGAGAAGCAGGCTTCCCACTGAGCAGGGAACCCAATGTGGGACTCAATCCCAGGACCCCGGGATCATGACCTGAGCCAAAGGCAGGCGCTTAACCAACTGAGCTGCCCAGGCGCCCCGATTTTCTGAACTTTTTAGGGGGAGAGCTACTACTTACATATTAAACGTGTGCCAGGATCTGTGCTAGTTCTTTTCACTGGAGTTACTTCATTTCATACTGATTGATGTATTTGATACCTCAAAAAACTTGAGTTCCTTGAAGGCAGAACTGAGTCTTTTTTATTTCTACCCAGCCCCAGCCCCTACAGAGCAGATATTCAGGAGGTAAAAAGTAAGCAACTGGTCACAATGGAACTGCAAGGGTAGTTTTGGCTTCTCTTTAAAGATTTATTTATTTATTTGAGGGGCGCCTGGGTGGCTCAGTTGGTTAAGCGACTGCCTTCGGCTCAGGTCATGATGCCAGAGACCCGGGATCGAGCCCCATCCCACATCGGGCTTTCTGCTTGGCGGGAAGCCTGCTTCTCTCTCTCTCACTCCCCCTGCTTGTGTTCCCTCTCTGGCTGTGTTTCCCTCTGTCAAAAAATAAATAGAAATATTTTTTTAAAAAAGATTTATTTATTTGAGAGAGAGAAGGCAAGCGCACGTGCGTACTACTCTGCGTACTCGACCAGGGAACAAACCAGAGGGAGAGCCTGGAGCCCGATGTGGGGGCTCCATCCCAGGACCCTGCAATCCCGACCTGAGCCAAAGGCAGACACTTAATGGACTGAGCCACCCAGGTGCCTCAGGATGGGTATCTTTAATCCCATTTTATAGATAAGAAAGACTCAAGTCAAAGTGGCTTGTCTGCAGTAACAAAACTAAGTAAGAAGGAGAGCCACAACCCTTGACAATGTCCAAGGCTCCAGCCATATGCCCCGGCAGCCTAGGCCCTTCACCATCCCTTAGCCTAACCTTCTCAGCATCTGTCCTCGCAGTCTGATCCTGCTTCTTCTGGACAGGAAAGAGGCCTTTCCACACACTTACGTCTCCAGTGCACCCTGGTTGGTATCAGAACAAATACCCAGGACCACTCCCCAGTCAGTGAGATCCAGGGGTAACGCAAGGTAGTGAGAAAAGGCCTTCACTGAAAGGGATTCCCCTGAGCTTGCTAGACTGCCTTCACTTTTCACCTTCTGGGATCTTATTTGCGTCTCTACTGTGTTTTCCGAAAGGCAAGGCAAGACATTTTCTGTCTGTTTTGTGGACGAAGAAATCCAGGCCCTAGCTACACGTAAAAAGGCCAGAGCCTGGCCTGGAACCTGGGTGTCTGTGTGGTCTCCCGTGCTACCTGCTAAGGGGGAGCTGGGGCTGCCAACACCCCACCTTGCCCCCCCCCCCGCTGACCTCCTGTGGGCCCCCGGCGCTGTCCTGGCAGCTGCTGTGCCCGAGGAGGGCTCCAGTCCAGAGGAGTAGCACGAAGGCCTGCATCGTGGGGCCTGCAAGAAAGCAAGAGGCAGCAGGCTGTCTCCCTCACCCACCACCCTGCTCCGCCAGCCCACCTGAGCGGGGCACAGGAGCTTGGCAGGACCAGGCACGTTGCCTCTGACCTCCCCAGGCCGGAAGTGGACCTTGAACTTGACGATCCCTCCCTCTGAGCACCTCGCCACCTCCCCACCTACCTCATGGCCTACAGCCCCAGGATGAGTTCTTGTTTTTGTCCCACTGTGTGTGTCAGGAGAGCCGAGGGCCAGAAGCTGTGACGCCATGGAGACCCAGCAGTGGGCTCCTCTATGTGACTATGGTCTAACAGAAATACACAGCACGGCTCTTTCCTGGAGGCACCGGACCAGCTCATTATAAAGGATTTTGGGTAATGTCAGAATGGGACAGAATCTAGTTCCCACATGTAGAATTACAGAACACAGAGAAGGGAGGCATCTGGTCCAGATCCCTGCTATCCCCAGGAAGTTCTCAGACTCTGTCCTTAAATTATTCTAGCCTAGGACCTGTGGCCTTACTTATGAGTCCCTTAGGACTCATTCCCTTCGGAGATAGTTCTTATTCCCTATGGAGGGAATAAGAATTCTTCTTCTCCATTCCCTATGGAGCAATCTTACTCTCCTGCTAAGGGGCACTAGGTCTAGGGCAGAGACCCTGGGTTTGAATGTCGATTCTATGTCTTAATACCTCTCTAACTCATTGCGTCTTCTCTTGCAAAATAGAAATCAAATAGTTCTTATCTAGTGTGATGAGGATTAGGTTAGATAATGTCTCCAAATACCGAAAGGCACAGAGGCAAGTGAGCTCTCCAGTGATCCTGAGCTAAAAATGTGTCTCCCTGCACCTGGAACGCTGGAGTCCCCCTTCTCTCCTGGGGATCCAGGTCCTCTGCCCCCCCTACTAGCTCAAGAATATCCCTTACACCCTCAGACCTTTCTTTCCTTCAAGTTAAACAACCCCAGGTCCCTTCACATCCCCAGTAGTGGTCTCCTCCAACCAGCTCTCTCTGGCCCCTGGACCACAAGGGGAAAGGGAAATCTGGGTCCAAGGCTCTGTGTATGCCACCCTCCTTCAGCCCCCTGCACTTGCTGCATCCATGAACTCACCCCTTGGAGTTAGGGTGTGGGGTGGGAGGGGATGAAGGCAGCTTGGGGGGTTCTTCAGATAGGATCTTCCAAGGGGATTTCTGTTTCAAAAGTGGGACAAGGTCTTAGTAATTAGGACCTTCAGTTGGTCTGTGTCCTCCCTCCCCTTCATATTGTGAGGTCACCAATTTATAACGTCCGTCTTCCCTGCCTCTCACCTCCCCTACACAGATACGCAGACCAAGGCTCTCCAGCAAGTTTGTGGTCATCCTTTTCTATGCCCATAAACACCCTCCCACACACGCAGCACACATACTTTCCCGACTTCTCAGAGCAAAGAGGAAATCTGGGAGTGCGGTGTGTGATTTCTGGCCAGAGTCCTGAGACTCAAGCCAGATAATCCACCAGACAGCACTGTAGAGATGAAAGGCAACCAAAGAAGAGACCGCCTTCCGGAGTTTGCTCAGTTTGTGGCCGGACTAACCAGTGGCAAGCGGCCCAGCTTTCTTCCCAAAACCTGGTCTGGACTTTGTGTCCCAGAGTGCACCCACAGATCCCGAGTGTTCAGCCAGCTGCTCACCTACCCAGCTGCCCCTGGCGCTCAGGGAGAATATTCCACTGGGGCAGCAGGACAAGCTTTCTGCAGTTCCAGATAGAGACCTGGAACACCACCCAGGCTCACAGCTGCGCTCTCTGCCCTTCCAACCCCACCCCAGAGCTAGGAGGAGTCTTCTTGCCTGAGTCCCTGCAGACTGGCTTAACAGAGACCCAAAATTCTGTGAGATTTCTAGGCGGCAAGGGTACAGGAAGCGCCATTAGCGCTAGTCTCTGTGGCCCAGGTAGGGAGCCAAGATAGGAGGGACACGGGGCTCGGATAGAGTTTAAGAAACCAAGTGTACAGTTCAAATGCACTTGAAGGTCAAACCTTCTCTGTGGGAGTCCTACAGAGTCAGCCCCAGCATCAAGTTGTGGGATCACTGCCCCCATGTGGGTGGGCTGAGGACTGAAGATAAGGTGAGGGACCCCGGCTATGAAAGGCACATGAGTTCCCTAGGTGGCCCAGAACCAGTCGCTGGGACAGTAGAATATTCATGGCCTCTCAATCCACCACCTCCCCACCTGGAGGATGAAGGAAGAGGAGAGATTATGGGCAGCCCCCACAAAAGGGCACTGGGAGGGCAGAGAGTCAGAGTCTGTATGGGGTTGGGGGACCCTCTGAGCCCACTCAATGCCCTGTCCAAGGTGATTGTTCCATGGCCTGAGGGCAGGCAGGGGCCGCCTAGCTGGGGGCAGTATCCAAGCCAGACTCCTACCAGGAAGGGGAGGGCATGGGGAAGAGGTAGCTATTCTCCCTGTTGGGCCAAGGTCAGGCCTTCCTTTCTGCCACATTTATCAAAATCAAGAGACACTGGGATTTTGTGATCTTGCTTTCCAGCTGGGAGGATACATTGGGGCCAATACATGTGTTTCAGATTAAACCCAGTTGTGAGAAAAACACCATCCCTCCTCTGCCTCCCAGCACCGCATAGCCTAAAGCCACATGGCAGTGGACCTCCTGGGAAGTGCAGGGAAGGGTACCGCCCTCTCTCCCGGCTCTGGGAGGGAGGGCCCGAGGGGTGCCTGCTGCACCCATGGCAACCCCCCCAGTCCCCACGCAGTGGTCCTTCTCAGGTCTTGGAACCTGAGTGAGTCGGGCCAGGGCACCCGTGAGTTTCAGCTCTACGCACCGAGAGAGGACCGGCCCTAGAAGCAGAACACCCTGGCCCCCTTGGCCTGGGGGATGGGCATGGGCCAGACCCTAGGAGCTGGACTGGTGGATGGGCATGGGCCGGACCGTGATGGGGTTTCTTCAAAGCCTGCGATTTTTCTTGGGCCTGGACCCTCTCCTTGCTGTGGCTTACCCCTGAGAGCAGAAAGGATGAGGGCAGCCATTCTCCGGAGCATGGGCCACAGGCCCCCAAACCCCATACACAGGCTGGACTAAATAGCGGTCATTGTGTGCCAGAGACCAAAGCCCCATGGGTCTCCCAGCGTTCACTCGCAACTGATTTGGGCAAAAAGAAGGATCGAAGGACCCAGCTGTACTCCCTCCCGGTCTTCTGCAGGCTCAACAGGCTAGTGGCTCGGCTTGGAAATTAGCACCAGTTGAATTTGAGAAAGCAGTAGGGAGCTGAGCCCAAGCCAAGGCTGGACTGCGGGGTCCCGACTCCCCCAGGGAAGCCCAGCTTCGGGGACAGCCTCCTTACCTCGGGGGCCTGGGGCCACAGAGCCCCTTCCAGGTGCTGCTCAGACCTGGCCCTGAAACTGCACCCTCTGCCCCTTCCCCCCCACCCTCCCCCATGGCTACCCACCCACTTCATTCAACAGCTTCTCCTCCTAGTAGGGCCATGGAGCTTGGGGATAACTGGGCCCTGGGCTTCCAAGCCCCAACTCCCTCTGCCCTCTCTCATCCTCTCACTCCGGGGCCCAAGCTGCAGGGGAGTTCCTCGGAGTGCTCCTGCTTCCCCCCAGTGTCCCCAGCCCAGGGGAGCCTCTCCAGTCATTCGCGCCAGAAGGGGAGCTGCTGTTTACCTGTGGGTGTGCCTCCTTGCCTTCTGGCCTAGGTCTGTCTGCACACTGAGGGGCTCCAGCAAACACAGAGCTTTTGCTGAGCCTCCCAATCCAGAGCCCAGCAAGCTTCAGATTACAGCTACTCCTTTCTTAAAGCAACCTGCACTGAATTTGGATTCTGTGATTGCATCATTGCCTGGTGTTGACTTTAACCCACTGCGGCCCTTCCACCCGCACACGCACACACGTGCAACACGTGCACACGCATCCACACAACAGACCTTCCTTCAGGGCCCTGGCCTGCCATCCTGCCTGGGGTCCCGCCCCCCAGAGGGCACCCTGGCCCACCTGAGTGGAAGACAACGCTGAGGAAGAGTCTTCTGGAGGAAGCCCGGAAGGCAGGCCAGACCAGAGCAAACCCCACTCCTGTGCTGGGACTCTAGATTTTTCCAGGTCCTTGGCTCTGGCACTAACAGGGAGTTGGGAAGGACAGCTCTCCCCTTTTTCCTTGGCTGAAAAAGGAAGGGATGGAACTGGGATATCTGTTTGCTTTTTCAGCCCTGGAATTCTGTGATATCTGAAGGTCAGAAAGGGCAGTGGGGAAAGTATCTGACCAGAGGAAGAAGTGAGCTGTGCTTTAACCATTGGTCCAGAGGGGAGGCCGAGTGCGGGTCTGGCATTGCATGGCAGAGGTCACCTAGACAGGACACCACCACCGAGGTCCTGCTCACCTGGGATGCTTAGGACCTTGCAATGTGGTTGCAAATCTAAAATACAGACGTGGGTGGGGGGCACCTGGGTAGGTGAGTCAGTGAAGCGTCTGCCTTCAGCTCAGGTACTGATCATCTGGTCCTGGGATGGAGCCCCGTTTCAGGCTCCCTGCTCATCAAGGAGTCTGCTTCTCCTTCTACCTCTCCTCTCTCCCTGCTCATATGCGCACACACACACACTCACTCTCTCTTTCTCTCAAATAAATATTTTTAAAAATAATTTTAAAAAGATACTGATATGGGAAGTAATTAGTATAACAAAATGCCTTCTAGACAGGTATGAGTGCTGACTGAAAGCCCAGTGGTCATTTAGAGGAGAGCCGGAGAAGGGATGGAGAGCGCTCTAGGATATTTAACTGAAGGAAGAAAAAATTTAGGGAAACATCACCTTATGTGAGGCTCCAGGGAGCAGAGCTAGAGCCCCTGGGTAGAACTTTCCAGTGGGCAAAGTTCAGCTTTATGTAAAAAAAAAAAAAATGTATCACCAATCAGAGTTTAACCCTTTCATCAAAAAATGGAGTACCTGGGTCGCCTGGGTGGCTCAGTTGGTTAAGCATCTGCCTTTCGCTCAGATGGTGATCCCGGGGGTCCTGGGATTGAGTCCTGCATTGGGCTCCCTGTTCATTGGAAAGTCTGCTTCTCCCTCTCCCCTGGCCTGCCATTTTATCTACTTGTGCTCCTCCATCTCTAGGTCAAATAAATAAAACCTTTTTTAAAACAATGGAGTACATCTATGCAAGGCATTAACTAGATATGTAGAGGAGGAGGAAGGTATAGATGACTAAGACTCAGTGTCACACTCCAGAAGTTTACTGACCACTAACAGAGGCTGGTATGAGGACAGATCATTCCATTGTAATGCAATACTCTACACCAGAAGTCTCTACAATCAATACAATACAATAGCCACTAGCCATGTGGCCACAGAGCCCTTGGAAATGTAGCCAGTCTGAGCTGCTGTAAGTGTAAAATACATACCAGACTGTGGATATTTAGTATGACAAAAATAATGTAAAGTATCTCAACGATTTTGATGCTGATTTTCCATATTGGGTTAAATAAAATACATTATTAAAATTAATCTCACCTGTTTCTTTTTTTAAAAAAAGATTTTATTTATTTATTTGACAGAAACAGCGAGAGAGGGAACACAAGCAGGGGGAGTGAGAGAAGGAGAAGCAGGCTTCCTGCTGAGCGAGTGGAAAGCCCGATGCCAGGCTCGATTTCGGGTTTCCGGGATCATGACCTGAGCCGAAGGCAGTCGCTTAACCAACTGAGCCACCCAGGCGCCCCACCTATTTCTTTTTTAATGTGACTACTAGAAAATCTTAAGTCACATATATAGTTTGCACTGTGTTTCTATCAGACAGCATTGATCTGTAGGAAATTGTGGCAGTGGGGTCGGAATATATGAACCTAAGCTGAATCTTGGAGGGTGAATAAGAATGAGCTAAGCATAGAAAGGCAGGAAGGGCATAACTAGCCATGTGGACAAGTTAAAATTTGATCCCTATCACAAAAGTAGCTCTAGCTACATTAGGGATTAAACGTGAACAGCAATTTCTGCTTTTGCAGAAACTTTCTTTCTTTCTTTCTTTCTTTTTTTTAAGATTTTATTTATTTGACAGAGAGAAACATAGCCAGAGAGGGAACACAAGCAGGGGGAATGAGAGAGGGAGAAGCAGGCTTCCCGCCGAGCAGGGAGCCCGATGTGGGGCTTGATCCCGGGTCTCTGGGATCATGACCTGAGCCTAAGGCAGTTGCTCAACCAACTGAGCCACCCAGGCGCCCCTCTTTCTTTTTTAAAATTATTTTATACAATTGAGAGAGAGAGCATGACAGGCAGGGTGAGGAGCAGAGGGAGAAGCAGGCTCCCTGCTCAGCAGTGGGATGTGGGACTCCATCTTGGGACTCCTGGATCATGACCTGAACCAAAAGCAGATGCTTAACCGACTGAGCCACCCAGGCACCCTGCAAAACCCTTCTTAATGAATTTGTTCAAATTATTTAAGAATAAGTATTTTAATTTTTTTTAAAAAGGAATAGGCATTTTGTTCACATGATTCAAAAGCAACAAGAAATAAACAGTGAAAAGTCTTCTTCTCACTGTGATCTCCCATCACCTGATTGCACTCCCCAGAGACCTCTGATGTTAATCTCTTTCCTATGTATCTTTTCAGAAATATTTTTAATGGGTGGCTCAGTCGTTAAACGTCTGCCTTTGACTCAGGTTATAATCCCAGGGTCCTGGAATCAAGTCCCTGCTCAGCAGGAAGTCTGCTTCTTCCTGTCCCTCTGCACACACTTGCTCTCTCTCAAATAAGTAAATAAATCTTTAAAAAAAAAAGGAGGGGGGGCGCCTGGGTGGCTCAGTTGGTTAAGCGACTGCATTCGTCCCACATGGAGCTGCCTGTTCAGCGGGAAGCCTGCTTCTCCCTCTCTCACTCCCCCTGCTTGTGTTCCCTCTCTAGCTGTGTTTCTCTCTGTCAAATAAATAAAATCTTTTAAAATAAAAAATTAAAAAAAAAAAAGGTCGGAAGGTCGGAGTCGCCTGGGCGGGCTCAGTCATTAAGCATCTGCCTTCTGCTCAGGTCATGATCCTAGCCAGGGTCCAGGGATTGAGCCCTGCTCAGAAGGGAACCTGCTGCTCCCCTGGCTTGTGCTCTCTCTTGCTCACTCTCTCTCAAATAAATAAAATTTTAAAATGTCAGGAGAGTGAGTTCCTGGTGTGGGGGCTGGTTGCACAGGGATCTATATGATCCATGAGAAAATTCATTAATTCATGTACAGTTCTGACTTGTGTACTTTGCATACTATATTTCAGTGGAAAATGTTTACTTGTTTCTTTTTTAATTCCAGTTTTATTTTTATTTTCTAAAAGCTTTTATTTATTTATTTGACAGAGAGAAACACAGCTAGAGAGGGAACACCAACAGAGGGAGAGAAAGAAGGAGAAGCAGGCTTCCCACCGAGCAGGGAGCCTGACGCGGGGCTCCATGCAGGGCTCGATGCGGGGCTCAATCCCAGAACTCCAAGATCATAACCTGAGCCGAATGCAGTCGCCTAACCAACTGAGCCAACTAGGTGCCCCTGTTCAGTTGTTTCTTGTCTAGACCCTTCTACCACTAGATTTAGGCTGGAAGGAAGGGAGGAAGGAGGGATCTTGTGTGCTTGCTCAGAGTCAGGGCCCTAGAGCCTAAAGCACTGCTGGGCACACAGGCTTTGATAAGGACTTGAAGGGAAAAGCAGGGAAGATAGCCAGACCAGCAGCCAGGAGAACCTAGGAAGTACGGGCAGTGGCCCATGGGCATGACGACGATATCCATGGCTTACAGCCAGGAAGGAGAGGAGAGAGCTGAGAAAAATTTTGCTGGTAAAATTAAGTTGGTGCGTTGCCGGTTTAACTTTCCAATTACTTCTTACTCTTTTTTTTTTTTTTTTAAGTTTTTATTTTTTGACAGAGACACAGCTAGAGAGGGAACACAGCAGGGGGAGTGGGAGAGGGAGAAGCAAACTCCCCACTGAGCGGGAGCCCGATGCAGGGCTCGATCCCAGGTCTCCGGGATCATGATTTGACCCAAAGGCAGACAGTTAACTGGGTCACCCAGGCGCCTCTACTTCTTACTGCTGATTCAAGTCTCTTCTCCCACACCACCTCCTCAAGGAGGATTTCCCTGCTTTACTTATTTACTTCTCAAGCTTCCCACCCTCTGCCTCACCACCAATTTCACCTGTTCTGTGTATTACCTGTCTCCTCACACTGCAGGTTTGTAGGAAGCAAGAGTCCACCCCAGGCCCTTGCTCTTGACCACTGCCCTTCAGGGCCTCAGGTGGCTGCAGGGTACTCAGCCACCTCCCCCAAATCCTTAGGTGCTGACAGCCTCCCGCTGGAGCCGCTGCTCCCTACAGCCCTCCCCCCCCCCCAGGCTGGCGGGCGCCCGCGCCTGGCAGAACAACAGGCATGTAATTAGAAACTCCAGGAGCTCCCTAATTGCCAGTTTTCTCCCAAAGCAGGAGGCCACCGCTATTCTGAGCCACCCCTGTTGCTGGCGGCTTGAGGCCTCGAGAGGAGCGCAGAGCCAGGCTGGCGTGGAGGTGGCCGTGGAGAGGGCTGGCGAGGTCAGAGGGGACGGCGCTGGGACGGGCTGGCGAGTGGCCGAGAACAGACGTGGCAGAGAGGGCTGCTGGCTCCCGGGGCCCAGCGTGGTGCCCCATGCAGCCTGTGGTCTCCTCCCGCCTTCCCCAGGGAGGCCCCCCTGCCCCCCACACGTGCCCAGAATAGTGACCTCAAAGCAGCCAGGGCCATTCATTCTTTATTTGGGTGCCATAAAAATCACTACAAAAACTTTACAAAAGAGCTGGAGGGAACTATTGCCCTCCCCTCCTGCCTCAGCCCCTGAGACACCTGGGCAGAGGAAGAAGAGGAGAGAAGAGGGAGGAGGAGTCTTGGCAATGTTGGTATCTCCAAGGAGCAGCGGGGGTGAGGCTGAGGTGACAGAGAATCCGGGGCAGGTGGAGGCTGGAGGGCCTGAGGCGGGTTATGGCAGAAGTAGGGATGTGGAAAGCTAAGGCCCCACCCACAAAGCCCACGAAGTCTCCACAGCCCCGGGCCTGTCTCCCCTCTCCCAGCACAGGTATATCCAATCCCTCCTGTCCCCTCCTCTCTGGTAAACAAACATGGAAGTGCCCCGGTCAGTTTTGGGAAGGACCTACCTACCTTCCTAACAAAAGTGGACCTACAGCTGTCCCTCTGCCCAAGCCCCAAACAAGGACAGCTTCTGAGCCACTTTGGAAGAAACGCTGTGGGATCAAGGCCCCTGATTCCCTGACGCCTGCCCTGGTCCTGGCCCCACCCATCCCAAACTCCCGGGGAGAGGAGCCAGGAGAGAATGGCTCCCTCTCCTCTCCCAGACTGCCCACCCAGGCCCCTGCCCTAATCCCACCAAGCTGCCTGGAAAGAGTCCCAGGAGTGGAGAGGTTGTTTCAGGCAGGGACTCAGGACGCTGGCAGCTAGCCTCTCACTTGGGGCAGTTAAGTTGGGGGTAATCCTCCTCTGAGGGGGGAGAAAGTTTCAAGTCAGGGCCAAAGGGCTTGTCTCCACGGGGGAAGGCTTTCTGGTTCTGGAAGGAGTCCCTGTCATCCGGGGAATCCTGCTGCTCCTTGCGCTCCCACTGCGCACTAGGGTTGGGGTTCCTCACGCTGCCCACGAAGAGGGGCAGGCTGGTCGTGTCCTCGAGGATGAAGAAGAGGAAGGGGCGGTTCACACTGAAGGAGGAGAGAGACATGCGGGACATGGCTGTGCCCGTAGCGGCGGCTGCCTCCACACCTGCCTCGCTGAGCTCCAGTGTGGACTGATGCTGCACACTGGTTACCACCAAGCTCTGGTCAGAGATCCCACGCAGGTCTGGGGCCTGGAACAGTTCCTGCAGGCCTGCCCAGGGCAGGAGGTGATGGGTCAGAGCTGCTTTCTGCCCCACAGGCTGCCCAGACATGCCTGGAAGGGTGTCTGGCATTCTGGCCAAGGGACACCTCTAACCCACAGATCCCTGCTTAACTCTTACTTAACCTCCAAGTATCAACTTCAAGGTCACTTCCTCCAGGAAGCCCTTCCCAATCACCTGCCCCAAAGTCCGTACAGGTGCCTTTTCTCTGGTGAACTGGAGAGAAGCCCTCGGTCGTATCCTTTACGCTGAGCTTTAAACACCTATTTCCTTATCTGCCCACCTCCCTGTGACTCAATCTTGTTACACTGGCGGGGTCTGACCCACAGGCCACCCGGGCTCTCTGCCTGAGAGTCTTTGCAATGCTCAGTCTTGGATGGAGCAGGTCCTCATTCCCTGGTGGCCACCCCAGCTCACCCCAGGACAGAGGGTTCCTAGGAAGCCCTCTTAACCTCCCTAAGCCGCAGAAAAGGCCAGGACACAAGGTTGCTCTGACTTGAACCCAGTGCCAGCGGGGGGCTCCCTGCTCGCTGGCTCTGCCTAGCTTGACCCCGGGGGCTGTCCCAGGCCCAGTCTCCTTACCCAGCCGGCTGAGGGTGGCCACCAGGTCCAGCTGGTAGTTGAGATGCAGCCTGGGTAGCCGGACCTTAGTGGGTTTCTCGCGCAGTGAGGCCTGGTGCAGGACGTCCCAGCTCAGGTTAGCCAGCACCTGGGACACGTTCCATTCCAAGTGGGTGGGCATAATGACTACGAAGCTCATGTTGTTCTTAAACGGGAAATGAGCCACCTACAGAGGGGGAAAGGAGACAACATGAGGACCAGAAAGTGCCCAGACCAGCATGGGGTCTGGGCCGGTGTACGCCCCCGAGACGGATGGACCCGGGGTCCCGGTCTTTTCATTTCAGTGTGTGTCCAGCCTCCCCGAGCCTCCACGTCCTCATCCGTAAAGTGGAGTCACACTGTCTGCCTGCAGGGCAGGCTGAGCTGTGACACTCCCACAGAGTATCAGCACATAGGCTCAAAAACCGTGACTTCCTCTCTCTTTGTCTGCTACCAACTGGCCTGGTGATTTGGGTTGAGAAATCCCCTCAGTGTTCAGACCTCATGTTCAGACCACTCTAGGTTCTGCAGAGGGACCACTACAAAGGGTGGTTCTCTACACCCCGCTCCCCTCAGCAGTGACTCTGTCCCACTGTGTTATGACCACAACCCGAGGTCATTTCATGTGAAGGAGGTTCCTGCAGCTGTGTGAGTCTGAGAGGCCCTGGGGCCTGGTGATCCCTGACAGCTGCACACTCTTTGGTCTCCAGGTGGAGCAGCGAGGCAGCAGGGGCCCTGGGCTAAGCGGGGAGCCCCATGTCTTGCTGCCTGGGCCTGCCTGCAGAGGGTGTGAGGAAGAGGGTGGAGGCCAGGACCCGAGAGGAAGGGTGGAGAAAGTGGGCAGGGCACAGTCTGGAGGGCAGGAGCAGCCTAAAGAGAACAGCCTATCAGGGTGGAAGGAACAGAAGGCAGCCGTTGCTCTAGGGCCTACTCAGCCCGCAGCCCCTCTCAGGAGAGCTACAGGAGTCTGAGGTCTGGTCTGAGGTAGTTACCTCAGGAAACTAAGCAACATTGCCGCTTCTGCCACGGCAGACTGGCCTAGGGATCCGCAGACTGGCCCAGGGATCCACGCTCAAGCCGAGAGGACTACATTGAGGCTAGAAGCAAGGGAGGCCTCCCCTGGGACAAGCTTGGCATAGCGCTCTATCCAATCAGAATGTTTCAGAAGGATACGGACAGATCCATTGCAACCAGATCCTCCTTTCTAAGGAGCACTGTGGCAGGTCACATCTCCCAGGCCCGGGCATGCTGAGGCCTGAGTTCTGTAGTCATTAGGTAAGCTCTACAGCCCCACCAACCCTATGGGCCCTGGTTCTCCACCAAGGGTCCTCCTCAGAGAACGCTCCCTGACCGCTCGACCTAAAACACCTTTCCCAGTCCCTAATTGATCGCTTTCTTTTTTCCCTTCTTAGCACTATCTGAAATGAGCTGTGATTGAGGTTTGTTCCTCTACTGCATGCGTTTCCCGCTGAGAGCAGGGACTCTGGTCTCCCTCATGCTAGTGAGTTCTGGTGTCTAGGACAGTACCCAGAACACAGAAAATGCCCAGTATAGTGTTGTCAGATTCATGAACTCCCAAGAGCCTGGAAGCTCAGTCCTCCCAGTTTCGGGGTAGAGTGAGACCTTCCAGAGTGAGACTACAAGGAAGGCGGGGCACATACCCCCCTCCACCCTCCACCTCTGCACCCCTGTCCCGCGGCCCACCCCCTCCCTGTGCCGCATCGTAGCGGCCAGGCCCAGCCTGGGCAATCAGGGGTGACCTGTATCTCGGGTTGCTCCAGCAAGAACCAGCGCAGGGGGTACGTGTGGGCGTGCATCATGTCCACTGGCACCGTGAATTGCTCGTTCAGGTGGAAACTGTCTCTCTGGGTGAGGCTTGGATCAAACTTGCTCCTCCAGAAACCTATATCCAGCAGAAGGCAGGGGTGTGGAGACCCAGGCAGGGGGAGGTTCTATATCACCAGTCTCTTTTCTATCCCATCCAGAACCCATTCAAGGGAGAAAGGTAGAGGTTGAAAGCCCAAGGGTCACTGTGCCAGGTGATATTCAGTTAAGCTAAGGTTTCTCCCTTGCAGGATTTTTGAAATCTGGTTGCTTTTTTCCCATGCCCTGCCATGCTCCCAAGACCAGCCCCCTGATGGCCCACCGATCCATACAGACTCAGTTTCCTTCTAGGGTTCTCTCTTCACAACAGCCTCATCCAGTTCCTCGGGCCCCTCCTCGGCACACTGGTACCTGTTTCCTACCCTCCTCCAAGCCACAACCCAAAGAGCTCCCTGCCTCCTGGCCCAGCCCTGAAGGGAAAGACTCTCAGAACAAAGGTTTCGCAGCCCAGCTCAGCCTATGGGGCAGGAGTAGGGGCTACTGGGGTGGGTGACACGAGGGGAGGAGGAGCGCACCCTGGAAGTGGATGGCATTGAGCAGAAGCAGCACTGTGTCATCTGGCAGCTCGGAGAGGAAATCCTCAATCTTCCCTTCTGTAGCCTCCTTCACCCATTGGTTGATGTTCAGCAGATCATCCCCTTTCCTACCCGTCAGGCTCATGGGCTTTGCACCAAAGAGCTCTTCTGATTGTTTCAGGAAATCCTCTTTGATGGGAAACCCTACACAGAAGAGGCTACAAGCTGTTCCCAGGGGCTTGAGCTCCAGAGCCACCAATGCTGACTGGCGACCTGAGGCCAAGGCCATCCCCATCACCACTGTCCACCCAAGGGCACTGTGTGGGGAGCTCCAAGCCACCAACACCTACCTTTCTGCAGGTACATCCTGGCAGCCAAGCGGAATGCTCCAGGGCCCAGGTCCTGGCAAAGGCTGCTCAGTTGGTGGGGGAGGCAGCGCCCTGAGTCAACGTGCAGCACCTGCTCTAACCTCCGCAACGTCTGGTTCTGAGCACCTGGAGGGAACCGTATCAGCTGTGGCCCAGGCTGCCAGCTCTTTCCCGGTCCTGCCATCCACTCCCATCCCTGTTGAACACGCTGGTGCATGGGTCCCCGACACCACACATTCTCCTCCCGCAGCCACTGAACTCCCCAAGTTCCACTTTCGTCTCTGCTGCTGGCTATCTGGGTGACCTCCCCCCTTCCAAACGGTTTTCCCCTCTCTGGACCTGGGTTTCCCACACGAGAGCCTCTAGTCCAGTGAAGACGTTGCAGCTACATACAAATCGCCAGAAGCTTATCCTTAGGCCCCTGGGAATCTGACTCACGGAGCGGGGAAGAGCGGGGAGGTATGCTGAGGAATGTGCCTTTTTACCAAACAGCCAAGCACCCCCATTGGAGGAAGCATCCACTAATAAACTGTGGAGTAGTGAGCACCTAGTGGCCTCCAGCTCTGCTGGTCTGGACAGGTGATGCCACGGTACCTAGTGCCAGGTGAGACAGTGCCAGGGCCACACTCAGAGGCGACAGGATGAGGTTGGGGCTAGTGGACCTTTGGGCCACCAGGGAGAACAGGTCTGTGGTGAAGGCCATCATGGCCTGGGCCAACCTGCGGGTCTGCTCCGGGGTTGGGGCCCCCTTGCAGTCTCTTGGGGACTTCTTCAGGGCAGTATGGCCACGGGCCTCCTACAGGGACAGATCAGGGGTCAAGAGGGTTAAGGAGTCAGCTCTGTGTTGAAGATCCCTTTCAGAGTCCCTGTGCCTGGAAACAGCCGGGCCTAGTCCCAGTCTTGACAAGAAAGGGACGGTCACGGTAAGGACCCGGTCCTTTCCTCCGGTCCCTCCCACTCTCAGTCTTCGGCCTCGGCCCCATGGCCCCGCCCCTCTGGTTCCCTCGCCCCTGCTGATTGGCCCGCCTCCCTCGGACCCCGCCCACCCTTCCCCCAGCCCCACCTGTTTGTACCTGGTTGCCCAGCTTGAGGAGGGTAAGCGGGGGCAGCTTCTCCTGGGTCTGCCCGCTCATCAGCTGAAGAAGGGAGGAAGCAAATGGAGCGTGGCCCTTCCCACAGGTTCCCCCACCCTTGCGGGAGCCACAGGTGAGGCCCCTCGGGGCCTTCTTCCCCCTCGTGCCTCTACCTCCCCAGTACCTGCTGGTCCAAGGGCTCCACGGCGCTGGCAGGAGAGAACTGTTGAGAAAAGGATGAGAAGAGGAGAGGGAAGGAACCCCCTCAGAGCCAAACCTTGCCCTGATTCAGCCCCCCTCCTCTTCTGGCCCGGACCCCTGGCGCATCCCCACCTGCTTCCTGGCCCCTCCCAGACCGAGGCCCAGGCTCACCACCAAGCAGGGACCCTGCAGGCAGGACAAGCTGAGCACCAGGAGCCCCCGGAGCAGCGCCATGTTCCTGTGCGGGACAGAAAGCCTCTGTTCCCACCTGGCCGCACCCTTGCGTGGGATCGCACCCCCCACGCTGCCTGGCTGGGCAGATCCCAAGCCTCTACCGCTGAG
This sequence comes from Spilogale gracilis, assembly GCA_004023965.1. Classification (NCBI taxonomy): domain Eukaryota; kingdom Metazoa; phylum Chordata; class Mammalia; order Carnivora; family Mephitidae; genus Spilogale; species Spilogale gracilis. Next base: position 12,135 of record PITA01015773.1, on the reverse strand, counting down.
GGGAAACCCTACCGCCAGCACACCCCCGAACAACCGAGCGATGGTTCCCATCTCTGTGGCATGGGATGGCCCCCTGAATTGTTTTTAACCCCTCTGTATTTTCCAGTTTTTCACATTTCCGGTGCTGGAAATGTTTTGGTTCATCTTGGAAATATCAAAACAAAAGAAGTCCTCATTCTTTGAGGCCTGGCCTTCTGAGTCCCACCTGGATTGGAGTCCAGACTTGACCTTCTCCCAGAGAACCTTGGATATCTCCCTTAACCCCTTTGGGCTTTGCCTTTTCTTGTAGCAGAAGTCCCTACCTCCTCCCACGGTATATTGTGAGGACCAAAATAAGAGAGTCTTTGTGAGCCCTGATTACAATGCCTGGCACTCAGTAATATGACTGTTGTCAGTCTAGCCCAAGGCCCCTCCTCTGGGAAGCCTGCCCTGATATACTGGGCCTCCCTTCCCAGAACTCCTATCCAAACTGCTGTCCATGGGCCCACCTTTTCTGGCTGGTCTGGTCTTCACCATAAGAGTGGACTGACCTGTGACTCCCTGAAGTCTCAGCAGGGTTGGTGGGGTGGACTGGAGAGCCGCATTGTTGACCCAGCCGCAGAACCCAAAAAATGGCTCTGAACGGAGCCACCTTTGGACTTACGGGAAACGCAGGCCTTGCCCCCCAACTCCGTCCAGGTTGGCTCCAGGAAGCCAGACTGGCAGGTGGGGATGGGTAGGTCTTGGTCTGGCCTCAGAGCAGGTCCCACACACTCCAACCCCGCCCTCATCTCAGGGCCGGTCCTTCCAGGGGACCCTTCTATCACCTCTGGCCTCACCCCCATCACACACAAGGACCCTTGGCTAGGGCCCCTGATCTCCAAAAGATTCTCTTTTGAATCTTCCTGACAAGAAAAGATCTCCAGTTTTTCAAGTCCCAGAGAGAGTCCTGCCAGAACCCCGACCTTGCCTCCTTGTCCCCCCACCCCCAGGAGGCTGGGAAATGAGAGGCCTTCTGAATCAATTCACCCCAGACCCCTTCAGCCAGGTGGACAGATCTTACCTCCTCTCTTGCCCAAAGAGCAGACCAAGCCACCCCTCCCCTCGTACCTCTGCGGGCTCCTCACTGCTGCACAGTGTCCCTCTGGCCCCACTCAGGTGCTCCCCACACTTTGCTCAGGCTCCAGCCAGCCCAGCCGAGTCTTCCCCTCCCACCAGGACCTTTGCTCTCAGCCAACTCCTGCTCAGATTGCTTTCTTTTCTGGTAAATATTGACCTGCACATCCGGTTAAACATTGATATTGGGGCCGGAAGCCCCATTCCCACCGGGCATCTAATCGTGAGATAGCCACATGGAGCCCCTGTGTATTTGGGGCTCTTCCCCCCTGAGCTTTGAGAATGGATGTTCAGGAAAGTTGAGGAGAATGTCCTCATCTGTAGGGCAGATCCGGGAAGGACAGGGGCCTCCCACAATCCCATGAGGTGGGGGTTTATTCCCACTTTAGTGGGGCCAGAGAGTCTATGTGACATGCCCAAGGACAGAGCTGGGCTCAGGGTCACATCCAGCTTCCCACTGCCAACATCCTTTCTGCTCCCCCATCCTGAGGGGAAGGAAGGGAAGGCTGCAGGAGCCTATGTGGGGGAACCAAGACAGGTGCCCAGCCGCAAGCCTTACAAGCTCAGGACCCTGATTGGCTGCCTTTAGCCTGGATCTGAAAGGGGTGGGGAGAGGAGAGAGGGCCAGGAGCAATGCCTCCTTACCCTCCCCCAAGGCTGAAGGTTCAGGAAAGTGGTCTGGGGCTACATGCACCAGAAGGCCTGTCCCCTAAGGCACCCAAGGGCAATGACCAGGCTGTCTCCCACCCTCCTGCCCTGCTTTTCACCCTCTCCTCACAGCCCCGGAAGCTGCCGAGTCTCAATTCTTCCTACCCTGATGCCACCATCAAGAAAAGCATCACTCGGGGTGCCTGGGTGGCTCAGTTGGTTAAGCGACTGCCTTCGGCTCAGGTCATGATCCTGGAGACCCGGGATCAAGTCCCACATCGGGCTCCCTGCTCAGCCGGAAACGTGCTTCTCCCTCTCTCACTGCCCCTGCTTGTGTTCCCTCTCTCGCTGTGTTTCTCTCTGTCAAATAAATAAAATCTTAAAAAAAAAAAAAAAAAAAAAAAGCATCACTCAGTTCCACAGCTCTTCCAGAGGATTTATTGATCATATTTACATCTATTGCAAATAATGAGGAGGCAGCAGGGGCGCAGGCTCAGACCTCATCTCTGCTCCAGAATGTGAGGGTCCCAGGATCCCTGGGTCTTCCCATCCCTTGGGAGAGACTGAGATGCAGAGATCGTTCTCACCCTTTCCCTCCGGGTTTCGGACCACGGGGGTTCTGGGCCCAGGGACTGCCTCCTCAGTTCAAGGCACAAACACTGTGGTGAGGGGTGGGCAGGCAAGGTATGGGGTCACTCCTGGCCCTGGTATTGCCCTCTTTCTTCCCCTACTGGTCCCACACTGGGCAGGGCCCGGCTGGGGGGGATGCTGAAAGCCCTGGCGCAATAGCCTTAACTCCTGGACCACCATCAGCCCTCATTAGAGGCTGGAGTCCAAGTACCATGAGTGTCCTGGCCTGGAGAAGCTGCCCTGTCCTTGTGAGAGAGGGGTACAGAGAGCTCGCAAGCTGTGGGGGTATCCTTGGCTGGAGACTGGCTGTACAGCGCCAGTCTCCTTTCCTCTTCTCAGAGCTTCCCTAAATCCACATGGACCCAGAGGGCAGAGCGAGGGAGAAGAGAGGGCGATGCTTTCCCCGTGCTTGTTCTTTCTTGCTTCCTGCTGACTAGGAGCAGCAGCTCCCCCAAGCCGTGCGGGAAGCTCTTTCCGGCACCGCTGGTGGCTCTGGCAGTTTAGGAACCGGGACCCCTGCCTCACGCTCACTGGCAGGCCACATGGCCACTCAGAGTGTGGAACCTGACGCTTGCCCCGAGGAAGCTGCTGGGAAAAGAGGTGAGGGACGGACTCCTGGGGGAATGTCTGCCCACCCTCGTTGGCCAGCCCCGCCTCAGCCTACGCCAGGAGGCGGATGACCCCGTTGTCTGAGCCCAGCAAGAGGTGGCGTTTCGTGGGCAGCAAAGCCAGGCTGGTGAGGGTGCCTCTGAAGTTCTCGGAGCTGAGCTTGGTGGTGGCCTGGGAGGGCGGCTCGAGTAGGGAGCAGACGCCGATCTTGTTGGCCACCGTGCCGGTGACCACCTCGCTGCCATACAGGTCAAAAGTGTGGATGGGGTCAGATGCTGACTTGTAGTGGTGCGTGGGCTTCTGTTCCAGCTCCTTCCACACGGTCAAGGAGTGGTCAGAGGAGGAGCTGACCAGGACGCTGCCCTCCACTGCCTGCTCAGGGAGAAAGAGAGCCTCAGCAGGGCCCAGGGCCTCCCATGGGCCCGTCCGCCGAGCGCCAGGGTCTTCTGTTTACTCGAGTAGGATCCCCAGGAAGACAGGGGATCCCAGGTGGGAGACCAGCTGCCCCCTCCCACATTATATGCGTGTTGACTGACGTGACTGTGTGCAAGTGTCTTTAACCTTGTGGTCACCGTAACCCGAGCACTTCCTCTAGCCATTGCATACAGTGTGCCATGTTACCATATTTAATTTCATGACAACTCGATGATGTAAATGCTCTTACTGTTCCCATTTTACAGAGAAAGAACCTGAGGCTCAGCAAAGTTAAGTAATCCTACCAAGGTCAGACAGCCAGTAAGTGACACTGGTAGGATTAATACCCAGGCTGACCCCAAAGCCCTCCTAACGCTTCCCTGGAAGGTCCGAACTGAAGGCTACCTGTACCCCTGGGTCCCGGGGGTCCTGGACAGAACTGGGGGCAATCTGCCCTTAGAAGTCACAGCGCAGGTCCCCTGGCTCCAGTCAAGACAGGGAGGGAGTGCCGGTTGCCTGGAAATATCCTTCCTGGGCAATTCCCTGAGGTCTGTGACTGAGAATGGGCGGGGGCAGGGGCAGGATCTCCAGGCTGGGATGTCCCTGCCCCCATGAGGGCAGCCCAGCCTGGGGCATGGACTCTGTTCCATGGTCTGGGGGCAGTAAACAGCCTCCCAGCTGAGCTTTATTTAACCTGATCTGGGTCACGGACAGGGCCTGACCCCTGATCCTCCAAGCAAGGCAAATATGGACAAGGGTTACTCATTAGAACATCCCCAGGGAACAGCAGGGTCAGCCTACCCCCTGCTTCCCACCCCCGTGGCCTGCCTCTGGCTCCTAACCTCCTCCACCCATCAGCCCTGGGGCAGGATCAAGAGAGATCATCTTAGCTGCAGCCTGTCCCAGGTGGGCCCTAAGAGGACCCAGAGCAGGGGTGGGGCTGGGAAGTGAGGAGGGGAAGGGGATCTGGTCAGTCACCTTGATCTGCAGGATGTCCCCCTCATGGGCCGGCCAGCCACGCAGAACCAGGCCGGTACGGGTGTCCAAGAGCACCATGAAGCCCGAGGAGAAGCCAGCCACCACGCTACGGCCACTGGGGCTGACGGCCAGGGAGCGGACAAGCCCAGGGTTCAGCCCGCCACCGAGGCGGAACTCGTGCTACAGACAAAGGAAGATGAGCTAAAGTGCCACCACCCACCCCAACCCATTTCTCCCACCTCTTGTTCACTCCCAAGCCCACGCAGCTAAAAGGCCTCATCCTCTATCCCCTCCCCCTCTATCAAGCGGAGGGCCCCTCTTCATCTTAGATCAGAGTCTCACGCCCCGGGGTTTGCTGCTGTGGGTGATTGGTCTAAACGACACCCTGGTCTTCTCTCTTTGGGCTCTCTCCTGCCTGCCGGGCATCCAGGCCAGGGCTCAGGAACTGGACGCCCCTGACCTGCAGGCCAGGCTTCCTGCAGTCCACAAAGCGCAGGGTCGAGTCAGAGCTGGCCATGGTGATGCTGGTCTGGGGGGCGGGCATGACGGCCACAGCAGTGAGGGGCACCCGGCTGTCCCACGGCTCCATCATACGGAGGGTCTTCCCTGGGAAGGAAAGGCACAGTGGAGTCCCAAGAGCTCACAGAAGTACCCCAACTCTTCCTATCTCCCCGACCTACCCTGGATCTGCCTCTCCTATTCCAGGGGACCTAAGAAAATGCTGAAGATACTTTTTTGACTCCTACTTCCCTGTTTTCGTGGCCAGGCCAGGCTCCGGTTCCCAGAGCAACCTCTCCTCAGTCTACCTCAATGCTACTTTATCCCCTCCCACTTTAAAAACCTTATTAACCTTATTTCTTCCCCAACTCTGTGATGCCAAATTATAATCAAGCACCTATTGGCCAAACTTATACAACATACTACGCGTTAAGCCAAACTCCTGTGTACATCACCTTCCTTTTTTATTTTATTTTATTTTATTTATTTATTTGACACAGAGAGAGATCACAAGTAGGCAGAGAGGCAGGCAGAGAGAGAGGAGGAAGCAGGCTCCCTGCTGGGCAGAGAGCCTGATGTGCGCTGATCCCAGGACCCTGAGATCATGACCTGAGCTGAAGGCAGAGGCTTAACCCTCTGAGCCACACAGGCGCCCTGTACCTAACCCCGTTCCAATTCCCATTTTACAGATGGGAAAACTAATGCTTCCAGCAGCAAAGTGATTTGCACAAGGTCACTCAGCAAGTTGGCAGAGCCAATTCAAACTCAGGGCTAATGGGTTCCAATTCGGGTCCAGCTGCTCCTCTGTGCGGCCTCACTGGCTCGTCCCACCCTATATACCGTTATACCCTAACGGCCCAATCCTGGGTCCCCATACCCCGAGGCCTGGCAGAGGGCGGGGATGGCAGCAAGAGAACAGGCCTCACCTGGGCTGCTCACCTGTGAAGGGATCCCAGACGTGCACAGCCCCGTCACAGCTCACCACGTATTGTGGGGCCTCCAGCTGGCCCACGAAGAAGACACTCTTGCGGTGCTGGGCATAGACAAGGCGTGGGGCTGTCTCGCTGGTGCCATCCCCAGAGTTGTAGAGGGGCCAGAGGCGCACGGTGCGGTCCTTGCTGCCACTCAGGAAGAAGTCCTCACTGCTGAGGGGCGCCACGCACTTGACGGCCCCCGAGTGGCCCGGGAAGCTCTGCAGACGGATCTGATGGAAGTGAAAGTGGGCGTCCTGCTGGCTCACCCCAATCTCGTACTGCCAGTACGCCAGCCAGTTCCCGCTGAGCCCGTGGGCGCTCCGTGGCAGCTCCCGCTTCAGCGCATTGTCCTCCTCGCCGCTGACGCCCCTGCCGCGGGCCCCCGGGATGGGGCCCAACAAGCCGGGGCTATCGGGCTGAGAGTCGTCAGGAATCTGAATGCGGTTCCCGACTAGGATGCTCCCAAAGGTCCCCGAGTGGCTGTCATCCCGGGGACCGCCCCCGCTCTGGGGGTCCCACTCGGGGCCAGTGCTGGGCACGGCGGGCTCCACACTGGCTGGACTGCGAGTGCTTGGACTGATGCTCTCCAGATACAGCCCCGCCAGCTCGCCGACCAGCTCGTGGTTGGGAATGATTTTCCGAATGATGTCACCTGGAAGGGAGTGGGAGTGGTCCTAAGATTAGGGAAGATGGTGGGCAGCTGCCACCACCCACCCAAAGCTTGGGAACCACAGAAGACAGGGCAGGTAATGGCTGGGCAAATAACCCTTCATCTCTGAGCCTGTTTCATCCCCAGAAAAACGTGGATTCGTTCATATGAGCGTCCTCTGTACGTGCTGGATGCCACACGGCACGTCGGAAATAGAACAGTGAGAAAGACAGCCGGTGCTCACCCTTCCCAGGACCCAGATTTTGGTGGAGGAACGACAACGTATCTGACCGCAGGACCATTCTTCCCATTCAGGGAGACGACACAGGTAACCACTCGGTACCCGCAGCCCCGCACGGGAGGCTACAGAGATGGTGGGCTGCTTATTCCTCCCAGAAGCTCCTGGAGGGGTCTGAACATCAGCCCAATGCCCCTACCTTCCCCAGGGATACTCTAGACCAGCTCCTGTGGCTCCCCGCTAGCCAATGCTCAGTCCCTATTTATATGTCACCTTGGAACTCTGAGATCTGACGCAGAACACCATGCTGAATACCCACTACGGACTCTGGGGGGCAAGTGGAGCATGGAGCCCTCCCAGGGGGAAGAAACAGAGCCACAAAGTCTTTGCAAGGGAATGTGATGGAGCAATACCCAACAGGCAGGAGAAGGGCACGTAGATCGTGTACGCCATCTCCAAGGTGAACACCTTCTGCAGCTCGTCCAGCAGGCTGGGGTCCACTAGCCGCTGCTGTCCGTCGGAGAAGGCCACCTGCGGCAGCTGGCCCTCACTGTGGCCCGCGGCATCCAGCTTCAGATCCTGGGGGCAGGGCACCCAGGGAGTCAGCCAAGTTCACGGCCTCTGCCCAGCCCAGTTCAGCCAGGTAAGGGAAGTAGGTCTGCCTACCTGGTGCTGAAGCTCATGCAGCTGAGAGAAGACTTGAAAGAAGGCGGCTACAGGCTCGCTCAGGTGCTGCTGGACCATCTCTTGTCCAATGCGCAGGCATATGAGGGCGATGAGGCTGATGGTTTTCACACACAGGACAGTCCGGGCCTGGGCCCCGCTCGGGAACCTGGAAAGAGAGCACATGAGCTCCGGTGTTCCCTATCCCGCCCCCCTCACTCTGCAGGACTTGGCCAGAATCTATGAAAAGCTTTCAATGAAAAGAGCTACAAGACCAATCAGTCCAAACGAGATACGGAAACTAAGACACAAAGACGGTGCGGCTTGCTCAGGGTTGCACTGCTGGATCAGGACCAGGACTCCCGACACCCTGTCTCACTCCCAAGCTTTCCAGCCCCTCCTGTGTAGTCCCCTCAGCTCCAGCTTCTCCCTGAACCGGGGTGGGACAGCAGCCTACCCCGTGACGAGGGAAGTGAGGAAGCTGAGCACAGGCAGTAAGACCTCGTGGCTGATCCGGGGCAGGATGTCCATGAGGGTGGTGTCTGAGAGGTACACGATGATCTTCTGGGTCAAGGTCACCGCTGCCAGCAGCCCGGCCTCCTTACGGCTGTTCAGTCGACTGGGGCCTGGGGTGCTACCTGGGGCCACCTACGGCCATAGAACAGATGAGGGCCAGGCTGCCCACGGAGCCCCTGGGACCCCCAGATTGCCCAGGTCTGCCTTCAAGTTCCTTGGCCGCCCCGAGGCCACCCCATCAGGGACTGACCAGGTAGCTGATGTAGGGCAGGTACTGATAGGTCAGGACAGGCTCCCCATACAGGTGAGCGATGTGCAGGAGGCAGCTGAGCACGGGCCCTGACACTATATCACCCAGGACCGGTCTCTTCTGGTAGATGTTGCCCGCACTCAGTGGAGGGCTCTCCCCGCTGCTCGCCATGAACTGCTGCCGAGTGGGCCCTGCCAAGGAAGAACCAACACCTTGAGCAGCTCATGGCAGGCAGTCTTCCAGGAACTAGGGTGGCCGCTCCCGCTCATTCTAGCCTGGGGCCCATCCCATGCCCTACCCAAGGAAGGAAGGAGCTTATAGACGGGGACCCAGGACCGGCAGGGACGTGGGAGTGGGAAGAATCCCCTATGGAGGGCTGAAGATGGACAGAGGGTATGAGATGAAGCCCCATCTCCAGCACCGACCGCAGGCTTTACCAACGTAACAGGATGTCAGCAAGCGGAGCAGGTTCCGGGCCACATAGCGAGAGGCCACGGTGGGGCCGAGCTTGGCAGAGAGCCAGCGGACCATCTTGCAGGCTGTATCTGCAAGGCAGGAGCAGACCCTGAGCTCATCAGATAATGGTGGCATGCCACTCCTCCCACCCCACCCCACGGCACCCCTCCTAGCCAATCCTGGCTGCCAACCGGCCAAGGTGCCCCGCCAAAGCTGGGTGCCCCACACCACCACCCTCTATTTCACAGTGCCAGAGGTGCTTTAGGACCACCCCAGGTGACCCTGGCTTTGCGGCTGCTCTGGAATCCTCTCCTCAGGCACTACTTACAAGAAAGTTATCCTTTCAGTGAATCTTCTTAAGCTGCTAAATGAGGCCTGGCCAGGCCCCTCCCATTATGGCCTGTGCTCCCTCTTCTTCCCTCCACTCTCCCTGTCTAACCACGCTAGCCTTTCACTGCTTCTTTAATGGAACCACAGACAGTCACAGAGCCTCACACATACTGTTCCCTCTGCCTGGTATGCTCTTCCCACTACAGGCCCTGCCATTTTTGCCTTTCTATCTCCTATTCATTGGACCTCAACTGTCTCTATTTTTTTTCTCCTAAAGATTTTATTTATTGGAGAGAGAGCGTGAGAGCACACGAGTGCAGGGGTGGGGCAGAGGGAGAGGGAGAAGCAGACTCCCTGCTGGGCAGGGAGCCCAATGTGGGGCTTAATCCCATGACCCTGAGATCATGACCTGAGCCAAAGGCAGATGTTTAACTGACTGAGCTACCCAGGTGTCCCTGGTTCTGCTTTCATGGAAGCCTTCTCTGACCCCTGAAAACTAGATCTAAATCCTACTTACAGTCTCTTGTAGCACCTAGCCTTGTTCTCTTCTTTTTTAAGATTTTATTTATTTATTTGACAAAGAGAGAGATCACAAATAAACAGAGAGGCAGGCAGAGAAAGAGGGGGAAGCAGGCTCCCCGCTGAGCAGAGAGCCCAATGTGGGACTCAATCCCAGAACCCTGAGATCATGACTTGAGCTGAAGGCAGAGGCTTAACCCTCTGAGCCACCCAGGTGCCCCTAGCCCTGTTCTTTAGAGCCTTACTTTACATAAGATTGTCTATAATGTGGCACCTCTGCTAGGGGTGAGCTCCAGGAAGGCAGGCCCACATCTGTGCTGCATATGCATCTATTTGATGCACTCCTTGGCACAGACGAGGTACTCAGAAATGTTGAATGAAAACCAGAGTGAAGAAAAGTTGGTACCTATTTTTCTCAAACTAGTCTAAAAAATAGAAGAGGAAGGAAAATTTCCAAACTCATTCTACGAAGCAGAATTATCATGATACCAAAACTAGATAAACACACTAAGAGAACTACAGGCCATTATCTCTGATGAATATAGATGCAAAAATCCTTCAACAAAAGGGCTCCTGGGTGGCTCAGTCGTTGAACATCTGCCTTTGGCTCAGGTCATGATCCCGGAGACCCAGGACTGAGCCCCACATCAGGCTCCCTGCTCGGCAGGAAGCCTGCTTCTCCCTCTCTCACTCCCCCTGCTTGTGTTCCCTCTCTAGCTGTGTTTCTCTCTGTCAAATAAATAAATAAAATACATGTAGGGGAAAAAAAATCCTCAACAAAATAACAGCAAACCAAATTCAACAACATATTAAGAAAATCATTCAGGATGATCAAGTGGGATTTATTCCTGGAATGCAAGGACGGTTCAATATTTGCCAATCAATCGACATGGTACATCATATCAACAACAGAAAAGCTGAAAAACATATGACTGGGTGCCTGGGTGACTCAGTCCTTTGCCTCAGGTCATGATCCCAGGGCCTAATCCCAGAATTAAGCCCCAGGTCGGGCTCCCTGCTCAGTGGGGAGCCTGCTTCTCCCTCTGCCTGCTGCTTCCCCCCTACTTGTGCACACACACTCTCTCTCTTTCTAATAAGTAAAACTTTTTTAAAAAAATAAACCATATGATCATTTCAACAAATGCAGAAAAAGCATTTGACAAAGTACATCCGTTCATGATAAAAACCCTCAACAAAGTAAGTTTAGAGGGAACATACCTCAACACAATAAAAGCCTTACATGAAAAACCTACAGCAAACATCATCCTCAATGGGTAAAAACTAGGAGCTTTTCCCCTAAGGTCAGGAATAAGACAAAGATGTCCAGTCTCACCACTGGAAACCCAAACCAAATCATTAAACAACAAAAAGAAATAAAAGGCATCCAAATTGGTAAGACACAAGTAAAAGAAGAAGTAAAACTTTCCTATTTGTAGATGACATGACACTATATATAGAAAACCATAAAAACTCCACCAAAAAACTACTGGCACTGATAAATGAATTCAGTAAAATTACAGGATGCAAAATCAATATACAGAAATCTGTTGTACTTCTATACGCTAATAATAAAGAAAAAATGAAATTAAGAAAACAATCCCATTTATAGTTGCACCAAAAGTAATAAGATGCCTAGAAATAAATTTAACCAAAGAGGTAAAAGATCTATACTTTAGGGGCGCCTGGGTGGCTCAGTTGGTTAAGCGACTGCCTTCGACTCAGGTCATGATCCCGAAGACCCGGGATCAAGCCCCACATCAGGCTCCCTGCTCGGCGGGAAACCCTGCCTCTCCCTCTCTCACTCCCCTGCTTGTGTTCCCTCTCTGGCTGTGTTTATCTCTGTCAAATAAATAAAATCTTTTTTAAAAAAAAAAAGATCTATACTTTGAAAAATATAAAACATTGATGAAAGAAATTGAAGACAGCATGAAGAAATGGAAAAGCATTCTATGTTCATGGACTGGAAGAACGGACATTGTTAAAATGTTTAAACTACCCAAAGCAGTCTACTAATTTAATGCAATCCTTATCAAAATACCGACAGCATTTTTCACAGAACTAGAACAAACAATCCTAAAATTATTATGGAACCATAAAGGACCCCAAATAGCCAAAGCAATCTTGAAAAAGATAAGCAAAGCTGGAGGCATCATAATTCCAGTCTTCAAGTTATAGTACAAAGCTGTAGCAATCGGGCGCCTGGGTAGCTCAGGGGGTTAAAGCCTCTGCCTTCGGCTCAAGTCATGATCTCAGGGTCCTGGGACTGAGGTCCGCATCAGGCTCTCTGCTCAGCAGGGAGCCTGCTTCCTCCTCTCTCTTGGCCTGCCTCTCTGCTTACCTGTGACCTCTCTCTGTCAAATTAATAAATAAAATCTTAAAAAAAAATCTGTAGCAATCATAACAGTATTGTAGTGGCACAAAAACAGACAATGAAAGAGACAGATCAATGAAACAAAAGAGAAAAACCAGAAATAAACCCACAATTGTATGGTCAACTAATCTTCAACACAGGAGGAAAAGAAAGACTATACAATGGGAAAAAGACAGTCTCTTCAACAAATGGCAAAAAACTGGACAACTACTGCAAAAGAACCAAACTGGAGGTGCTGAGGTGGCTCAGACAGCTAAGCATTCTATTCTTTTTTTTTTTTTTTTTAAGATTTTATTT
>PITA01015772.1:0-48837 GCA_004023965.1 Spilogale gracilis | reverse complement strand
CTTTCTTTCTTTCTTTCTTTCTTTCTTTCTTTCTTTCTTTCTTTTTTAAAAAAGATTTTGTTTATTTATTTGACACAGAGAGAGAGATTACAAGTAGGCAGAGAGGCAAGCAGAGAGAGAGGAGGAAGCAGGCTCCCCACCAAATAGAGAGCCCGATGGGGGCCTCGATCCAGGACCCTGAGATCATGACCTGAGCCGAAAGCAGAGGCTTTAACCAACTGAGCCACCCAGGTGCCCAAGACCTTTCTTGTTTCCTGAGAAAGGCTTGTATTATTATATACTTTCTCCAAGGACCACTTTTGGTGTGTCCCAAAGATTTTGAACAGTTGTGTTTTCATTTTCATTTGTTTCCATGAGTTTTTAAAAAATTTTTCTTTAATTGCCTTGTTGACTCATTCATTCTTTCGTAGGATACTCTTTAGCCTTCATGTATTTCGTTCTTTCCAACTTTCTTCTTCTGGTTAAGTTCCAGTTTCAAAGCATTATGGTTTGAAAATACGTGGGGAATGATCCCAGTGTTTTGGTACCAGTTAAGATCTGATTTGTGACCCAGGATGTTATCTGTTCTGGAGAATGTTCCATATGCACTAGAGAAGAATGTGTATTCTGTTGCTTTGTGATGGAATGTTATGAATATATCTGTGATGTCCATTTGGTCCAATGTGTCATTTAAAGGCTTTATATCCTTGCTGATCTTTTGCTTACATGATCTGTCTATTTCAATGGGGGGGGGAGTAAAATCCCCTACCATTATTGTATTATTGTTGATGTGTTTCTTTGATTTAGTTATTAATTGGTTTAAATAATTGGCTGCTCCAATGTTAGGGGCATAGATACTTAAAATTGTTAGATCTTCTTATTGTACAGACACTTTAAGTATGATAGAGTGCCCTTCATCTTACTATAGTCTTTGGCTTAAAATCTAATTTGTCTGATATAAGGATTGCCACTCCAGCTTCCTTTTGATGTCCATTTGCATGGTAAATTGTTTTCCACCCGCTCACTTTACATCTGGAGGTGTCTTTGGGTCTAAAATGAGTTTCTTGGAGACAGCATATTGATGGGTCTTGGGTTTTTTTTTTTAATCCATTCTAATACCCTGTGTCTTTTGATTGGGACATTTAGCCCATTTACCTTCAGGGTAACTATTTGAGAGATATGAATTTACTGCCATTATATTGCTTGTAAGGTGATTGCTACTGTATACTGTCTCTTTTCTTTTCTGGTCTGTTACTTTTAGGCTCTCTTTTTGCTTAGAGGACCCCTTTCAATATTTCCTGTAGGGCTGGTTTGGTGTTTGCAAATTTTTTTAGTTTTTGTTTGTTCTGGAAGATTTTTATCTCTCCTACTTTCAATGACAGACTAGCTGTATATAGTGTTCTTGGCTGCATATTTTTCTCATGTAGTGCTCTGAATATATCATGCCAGTCCTTTCTGGCCTGCCAGGTCTCTGAGGATAGATCTGCTGCCAAACTAACATTTCTGCCATTGTAGGTTACAGACCTCTTCTCCTGAGCTGCTTTCAGAATTTTCTCTCTGTCATTGAGACTTGTAAATTTTATTATTAGATGACAGGGTGTGAGCCTATTTGTATTGATTTTGAGGGGGTTTCTCTGTGCCTCCTGGATTTTGATGCATGTTCCCTTCACCAAATTAGGGAAATTCTCTGCTATTATTTGCTCCAATATACCTTCTGCTCCTCTCTTCTTCTTCCAGGATCCCAATTATTCTAATATTGTTTTGTCTTATGGTATCACTTATCTCTCAAATTGTCCCCTCATGGTTCAGTAGTTGTTTCTCTTTTGCTCAGCTTCTTTATTTTCCATCATTTGGTTTTCTAGGTCACTAATTCTTTCTTCTGCCTCATTTATCCTAGTAGTAAAGAGTCTCCATTTTTGATTGCACTTCATTAATAGTTTTTTTGATTTCAACTTGGTTAGATTTTAGTTCTTTTATTTCTCCAGAAGGGAATTCTCTAATATCTTCCATGCTTTTTTTGAGCCCAGCTAGCACGTTGGTAATCATCATTCTGAACTTTAGTTCTGACATATCACTAATGTCTCTATTGATTAGGTCCCTAGCCATTGGTACTGCCTTTTGTTCTTTTTTTTGAGGTGAGTTTTTCTGCCTTGTCATTTTATCCAGATAAGAATAGATGAATGAGAGGGTGGCTCAGTGGGTTGAAGCCTCTGCCTTTGGCTCAGGTCATGATCTTAGGGTCCTGGGATTGAGGCCCACATTGGGCTCTGTTCAGCAGGGAGCCTGCTTCCTCCTCTCTCTCTGCCTGTTTCTCTGCCTACTTGTGATCTCTCTCTGTCAAATAAATAAATAAAATATTTTAAAAAAAGAATAGATGAATGAGAGAACAAAATACTAAAAGGGTAGCAATGACCCCAGAAATATATACACTAACCAAGTCAGAAGAGACTCAAAACTGAGGGAGAAGAAAGGAAAAAAAATCTCTATCTCCATCTCTATCTATTTGTCTGTCTCTCTCTATATATGATTAGACTGGTGAATCAAACAGAGCCACACACTTGATTTTGGCTATATTTTGGTCTATTAGAAGAAACTGCCTCCCAATATTTTAAGAAAGAAAAACATATATATGTTCAAATATAAGAGTATACACAATGAAGGGCTGGAATATGACTGTAAAGATGAAAATTAAAAAAAGATTCTAAAAAAAGGAATTGGTATGATAAGAAGTTGGTTAAAAAGAAAAGGAAAGAATATGATGAGGCTGGATATTAGAACAAAGCCATGTGTTTGATTTAAGGTATATTTTTATCTATTAATAGAAACAGTATCCCAACATTTTAAATAAAGAAAAACCTATATGTATACAAAAAATAAGCTTAAATACAATGAAGGGAGAGAATATGACTAAAACAATGGAAATCGAAAAAGATTTTTTTTAAAAAGGTATTGATAAAATAGTTAAAAAAGATTAAAGTAGGAAAGAGAAAAAATTAAAAAACAGAATAAGAGCAAAATAAAATAAAAACTTTTTTAACTTTGAAAGACTAAAGAATCATGGGGAAATAGCCATGAATTCTACATGATGCATTGCCCTAGCTCTGAAGTTCTGCAGTTCTCATTGATTGGTGAACTTGATCTTGGCTGGATGTTCTCGCTGACCTTCTGGGGCAGAGGTCTGTTGCAATGATTCTCAGATGTCCCTGCCCCAAAGTGTAACTGCTCCGCCCCTGCCAGGGGCCAGGCTAAGCGATCTGCGCAGGTTCAATCTCAGGAGCTTTTGTTTTCTGAACGCTTTCCATACCGCTTTGGATGCCGGGAATGAAGATGGCGGCTCCCGGTCTCCAGTCTGAGGAGCCAAGAGCTCAGGGACCCACTCTTCAGTGAGCCCCCAGAGAAAAGCCATCAATCATGCCTGTCGCCCTGGTCTCTGGCTGCACTCCGTGTCACCCCACCTGTGACCGAGCGTTTCTGTCTCTGGCGCGGCCCCATGTGGAGTCTCTGGACCAAGCCGATTCCTGCAGTGCTGCACTGCTTTGCCTGATGGAGGAAGGAGGGAGTCTCCCCGGATCTGCCCGCTGTGGGCTCCCTGCTGGAAGAGCAGTGGCCTGACTGAGCCCTGGATCCCAGTTTAAGGTAACCTCGAGCTGAGAGCCCCCTCCTCAGCTCCGTCTATGCAGGCAGCCTTCCTGCTCCGACACCCGGGAGCTCTGCCACGCTCAGGCACCCCAGATCCTTCTGTGACCCTGCGGGTACTGAGACCACACTGTCTGCGGGAGGGCTCCATCCCTGCTTATCCTCTGGGGTGATGGCCCTCAGTGGAGCAGACTTCTAAAGGCTCTGATTTGTGCCTGCGGCTCTACTGCTGCCCCGGAGCTGGCCCCTCTCCCGCCATCTGTCTTCCCAAATGTTGCCTCTGATTCACTTCTCCGCGTGTCCTACCTTCCAGAGAATGGTCGCTAATCTGTTCCTAGAATTTCCGCTCTTCGTCTCTTCGATCTCCTGGTGAGTCTGTAGGTGTTCAGGCTGTTTTGATAACCATCTAGCCGATCTCCTGGGACCTGATATTTAGGTCTCCCACTCCTCTGCCATCTTGCTCCTCCCCTCTATAAATAAAATCTTGAAAAAATATAAATGTGTATCAGCCCTGCAACCAGATCAAGAACCTCTTCCTACGAGGCTCTTTAGTTTTGGAGACCCTGAATGATTTTGATAAGTGACCATTTGGACCACTTGTGTTATCTCTCTCTACACTTTAAATTCCTGCTCTTAGGTTTTAAAGTCACCCATAGAGTGAGTCCGTGAAACCTTAGGCTCCCACCCTCAACCTCATAAAAGCCCCTGGCTGCTCATGCTCCCTCTCCACCCATGGTCTCACTGTGCTGTGTTATTTCCAGGTCTTTCATAAGCCATAAATTCTTATTTTCTCCAAGTTTCCTGAAGGCTACTGCTGAAGGCCATCTTGCCATCATCCTACGATGCACAAGGGCTGGTCCAACTGCAATATTGGTTACCAATGGGCTGAGAGCAGCACAAAGCGGTGATGGTTTGATAAACAGAAACACTGTGGGGTGATACCAAGAGCAAGAAGAGGCCATGTGTGTAACCTCTCATGAAGTTCAGTCTAGTGTGTGTGGAGGGGGTTGGGAACCCTCAGATGTACTCTTAGCAACTTTCGAGTATATGATACCGTGGTTTTAGCCAGTCACCATACCAGCATCTCCCCATTTCCCCCAACCTCCAGTCTCTGAAACCACCATTTGATGCTCTCTTTTGATGAAATCAGCTTTTTTTTTTAATTCCGTAGATATTGACAATGCAGGATCTATCTTTCTTATTTCACTTAGCCCAATGTTCTCAAGTTCCACCTATCTTGTCACAAAAAGCAGGGTTTCATTTTTTTTATATGGCTGAATAATATCCGTGTGTGTGTGTGTGTGTGTGTGTGTGTGTGTGTGTGTGTCTTTGGGATACCGTATTAATTTCCTTTGCGTCTATGCCCAGGAATGGGATTGCTAGGTCGTAGGGGAGCTCTATTTTGAATTTTTGGAGGAACCACCATACTGTTTTCCATAGTGGCTATACCAGGTGGCTTTCCCGCCAGTAGTATGCAAGGGTCCTGTTTGTGCCACACCCTCACCAGCACTCATTCTTACTTGTCTTCTTGAGGATAGCCTTCCCACCAGGTGTGAGGTGACATCTCACTGTGGCTTTGATTTCATTATTTCCCCAATGATGAGGGATGTTGAACCCATTTTCATACCCCTTTGGGTGTGTATGCTGTGGAAAAATGTCTACTAAGATATCTTGCCTGCTTTTAAATGGGATTGTTGGCTTTTTTGTGTTATTGAGTTATATGAGATATTTTTATGTTGTGGGTGTTAACCCCTGATCAGATATGTGGTTTGCAAATGTTTTCTCCCATCTGGTAGGCTGCTTCAGTGAGTGGATGGCTTCCTTCGCATAAGCTCTTGAGTTTAATATATTCTACTTGTTTATTTTAGCTTTTGTTGCCTTTGCTTTGGTGTTTTATCATTGCCAAGACCAATGTCAAGTGTAATTTTCCCTATTTTTTGCTCTTTCACATAATGCTAAGGATAGCGTTAGAAAACTTTAAGTTTGTTAAAACCACAAATTGAGGTTTGATTGACATGTGAAAAGTGGTACCCATTTAATGCATGCAACTCATGAGTTTGGGGTACGTGTGCACCTCAGTAAGCATCACCACCGTAAACAAATCCATGACCTTCCAGACTTTTCTCTCACCTCCTTTATTATGATTATTATAAAAAAAATGCAAGTGCAAGTAGGTGTGATGAAAAGCTAAGAATAACCAGTAGGAGAATACATAAATATGTGAATTCCAAACTTAGAAGAAAAATGAAACAAAGCAGGTTTTATCAATTCATCTAACACTAGAAAGGGAAAAATAAGAACAACGAGAATGTGGAAAACATGAAGTGTTTGACAGGAGTTTGAGTCCAAGTAAATCACAACCATGTGTTCAATTGATTTATAAAAAGAGACTCGCAGAATGAGTAAGAAACTTCAAATCCAGATATAGGTTGCTTACATGAGAAATCCTCAAGGCAAAATGACAAAAGAATATTGGAAATAAAGAGATGAGAGATAAAAGCAAATGTTAGCAAATAGAACTGGAATAGTGATGTTAATAGGAAGCAGAACAGAATTTAATGTGAAAAGCCTTATAGAGGGCAAATTGCAACATCGTTCATAGATAAAAGGAACAGACTGTCTGAGAATGATCACAGTTATGGGCCCTTTGGTGCCAACATCATAGATTTGAAATATTAAATCAAACCGAGGTAAAAACACAAGGGGAACATATGGAGTCGCAATCATGTATGAAACCTAAACAGGAATGGAAGGAAAGATTGGCAAAGCCTCATACTTGATTCATAACCTGACACAGCAAAGAGATAAGATAAATGAGAAAATAGGGGATTTGAATAGAAAAACTAAAAACTGATTCTGCTAGTTTTGGGTCTGACAGAGAAGATAGTTTTGTTTTCAATCATATTACTTGTAATTATGCTTCAGATTAAAAGTCAATCCAAGTTGGATCACCCTCTGGATACATACTTGCAAACTGTAACAGAAGGGTATTTACAATAAAAAGACAATAAGAGTCTTACCTGCTTGGAAGTTTTAGGAAATTACATGCACACTTTGCAATACTCTTGGGTTAAAGAAGAAATCTCTTTAGATATCAATAAAAAATAGCAGAGAACAAAGGTTTGCTGTCACAGGCAGACTGATATTCTGAGGGAAATTTGTAGCTGTAAATACTTTTATAAGAATGATAGGATTTAGAATCAAATTCACATTTCAGCCTAAGATGCTAGAAAAAAAGCACAAATACAAAATAAAACTTTACTTCCTATTTTTATTTTTTATTTATTTTTAAAAAAGAGTTATTTATTTGTTTGACAGAGAGAAACACAGCTAGAGAAGGAACAAAAGCAGGAGTGAGAGAGGGAGAAGCAGGCTTCTTGCCGGGCAGGGAACCTGATGTGGGGCTTGATCACAGGACTCTGGGATCATGACCTGAGCCAAAGGCAGTCGCTTAACCAACTGAGCCACCCAGGCGCCCCCACTTTTATTTTTATTTATTGTTATTTTTTAACTCCCCTCCCAATTCCCGTTTTTAAAAAGGAAATCTCCTCAAAGTAGATGTAGAAGAATATTTGCTTTATTTGGTAAGGGGTACTTACCAGGGACCTATAAAATTCAACCCTCAATCTTTCTGGAATACCTGGTAAGTCAGGAAGGGCACGAGGCGGCTGCTGCTCAGTGCTGTCCCCAGGCTGCATCCCTTGGCCCTCAGGATCACGTGGGAGCCCCATGATGCTCGTGGACCCTGGGTTCCCCCTGTGCACCTGCCCCACAGTCTCTGGGGGTGGGGTCCAGATGTATACGCTCCACCGAGCTCATTAGGTGACGGAATCAAGACAATCTCCACTCTCCATGAAATGACACACGGGAGAGAAGTACAAGGCACAGACACCAGAGAGGAAGAGAAAAAAACTGTAGATTTGTTTACCTACATTGATGAGAGGCACACAGCAGCCTGGAAAAAATGAGTAAGAGCATTTGGAAGGTGAGGAATATGAGCTCAGCAAAAGGTCAATAGATTTCGTACATATTTTCAATAATACACAAGAGAATGTAATAAAAATCTCAGGAAAAAAATAACAACACCCCTCCCGGAAATGTGGGAAAACCCTAAAAAGCGTGGAAGACTTTGATGAAGGTGATTGTATTTTCACCAAAGACCATCTAAATTAAGGGTGAGCTGACACTGTCTGCACAGACAGGAGCACTCTGTGGTAAAGAAGCCGGTGTCCTCTAAGGGATCGATAATCCCAGTACAGTTTCCAATGATATCCATCATGGAACTTTCTGAGCCAATTCTAAATTTCATAGGAAGGAGCTGATGGGCCAGAATGATAAAGACAAATTTGTAAAAGGGTATCAGTGATGTTCAGTATCTCGTCCCACAAGATATCAAAACATATTTTTAAAAAAGATTTTATTTAATTATTTGACAGAGAGAAACACAGCTAGAGAGGGAACACAAGCAGGGGGAGTAGGAGAGGGAGAAGCAGGCTTCCCACTGAGCAGGGAGCCCGATGTGGGACTTGATTCTGGGACTCTGTGATCATGACCTGAGCTGAAGGCAGATGCTTAACAACTGAGCCACCCAGGCGCCTTGCAACACAGAGTATTAGGCATTAGTATAAGATAGTGTGGTGTTGGTACCAGGGGGGAGAAAAAAGAAATCAACCCATGAACCAGAATGGAGAGTCCAGAGAGGGACGGCATGTGGGAATTCAGTCCTGATGGAGGTGGCATCTGGAATGAGTGGGGAAGGACAGATCAGAACACGTGAGCTTTGGCTGCTCAGGACAGAAAACCCACAGAAGTGGTGAAAAGAAGAGAACACCTGCTTATTTGAGCCTCATGGGGATGAGAGCCCGGCGCATGCATCCAAGACGAGCACAGTGGCCCTGTGAACACATTGCTCCCTGGTGCACTGACCTGATTCTCAGGTTTGCTTGGGACTCAAGATGCTTGTGTTGCCTTCACACTTTCAAGAACCTGCCTGGATGCCTTAAGAAATGACTTGTGCTTGCATGATTTCAGCTACCCACCCCTGTGTTGGAAGCCGGAAGAGGACAATTTTTTAGCTGGGCACCTCGCTGCCTAGTTACTGAGAGCTTTATGCTAGGAAGGAAGAGGATAAAATGGAGTTTTGGGTTGATAACCAGCAGACGGGTCTGGTTTGCATGGCGTGCACTTTCTTCCTCCAGGTTTGGTGTTGTATTTAAAGTCAAATGATCTTCCTCCAGCAGACCCGATCAGCTGTGATGAAGATGGAAGAACATAGATAATGCATGGAATGCTCCCTCAGGAAAGGGGAGAAGGGGTCACACAGAAGTTACTAATATAGGGTCTCTGGGCAGGAAGGGCAAAGATGCCTTATTTGGAGAGCGAAGTCAAGTTTTTGGTTACCCAGTCCAGCAACTCTTTCGTTCTGCTCTCTGGGAAATGGTTGCCAGACCTAGAAAATAAAAATACAGAACATCTACTTAAATATGCATCTCATATACTAATTTTTAAGTATAAGCATATCCCCAGTATTGCATCAGATACTAGAACATTCTCTGTTGTTTGTCTGAAATTCATATTTAACTGGGCACCCAGGTTTCATCTCACGAGCTGGCCAGGAGCATTGCCTGTCCGCTGTCTTTATTGATTCCATCTGAGGTGGGTACGGAGGGTTTGTTCATGGAGACTGGAGGACTTTCAGAGCCCATTTTCTTCAGAAATTGCTTTAGAAATTAGAGTCATAAGCTCTTGATGGCTGGCTATGATTATATTTTATTTTCACAAATATTTCCTCGCTTTCCTTTCTCTAACTACCGATGCTATAATTTCCAACAAGGCTTACAGCCTCGAGGTCTAGTTCTTGTTGAGGTCATGGGAGTGCATCCTCGGTTAAAGAGCTTGATCAGGCTTGGCGTGCAATCCTGTTCACTCGGATGTGCCCCACCATCCCTACTGAGAGCTGGAGGATTCTCGAAGAAGCCATTCGAAACAATGGATGGGGGTGGGATAGGGGGGCAATGCTCTCATCTCACCTGCACCAGCAGACCCGCCGGCTGTGTTGGTGAGTCATTAGTCTTCTCTTGCAAAGCCTGCAATTATTCAATTATCGCTTCTAACTTGGAGACAGAAAAAGCAGCGGGCTTGCTCAACCTTACAGAGCTCCAAATGATCGGCTTCTCAGTCTACTTTGTCTGTCACAGGCAGTCTTCCTTAGCAACGAGGCATTTCGTTTTATTCCTGCTTGTGAGCTGAATTCATGTCCATCTTGTGGACTTTGAGAAAAGCCAGGAGAAGGAATCAGTTGATTTGAACTTTCTGGAATTTTCCACATTGTTTCCTTTCATACTCTAGTCTTGTTATCACAGGAGGCCTGCTTTCCAAGGTGAAACACTGACCTAGTATTTTTCCTTCTCGTAACCAGGGTTGCCAGCTCTCCACCCTGCAGTATCTGGTCCTGAACAGACACCTCTTCACCTCCTCCTACCTTCAACTCTTAGCATATTTTGCGTTTTTTATTTAGGCACCTCATTTCTGGCATCAAAAACCTGCATTAGTTACGATTAGATTAGCTGCAGGTAACAGAAAACCCATTATGTGAGTTAGACAACAGGAAGCTGAATTAACTATTTCTCATGGTCCAAGATCCAGCTGCCAAACTGTTTCCAGGGAAGAAGGATGGAGGGGAGGGAGAACGTGCACATTTTCTGGCAGAGCTGACCCTCTTTAGAGAATCTTCTCTAGAGCACCTGCTGGAAACTTCTGTTTACCTATAATTACCCACTCTTCTTTTACATGGAAAGAGCTCCAGAACATGAGAGAAAATAGTGCACACACAGGCGCGCACACACGTGAGAGGAGGAGCTGTGCAGGTTGATACTGTGTATACTCTATTTGTATCTGCTAGTGCTTGTAGCCATAGGTGCATCCGTATCTCTCTGTGTCCATATCCCCATCTGCAGCTCTGCATGCATAGTCCTGGAGGCATGGTCACCAGTCTAAGAACAGTGGTACATCTGCAGAAAAGGCTTGCAGTCTTGGGATACGGTGCTGCACGTTGAAGAGTGGCTGCGACACATTTTTTTTTTTAAAGATTTTATTTATTTATTTGACAGAGAGAGAGATCACAAATAGGTGGAGAGGCAGGCAGAGAACAAGGGGGAAGCAGGCTCCCAGCCGAGCAGAGAGCCCAATGCGGGCCTCGATCCCAGGACCCCGAGATCATGACCCGAGCCGAAGGCAGAGGCCCAACCCTCTGAGCCACCCAGGCGCCCGCGACACATGTTTAGTAGATTCTGTTAGTGCACACAGATTGTGACATGTCATTATGTCTATTTATGTTATGTTGTATAACTTACTGTGTAATTTGTGTCACGATGTGTTGCCATGTAATTATACTGCAATGTGGAGTGAAAGCAGAGAGAGGAGGTAAAGAAATAGTAATTATTTTAATGTATGTGAAAGCGCCAAAGTACGTGGCATTTAAGAGCTCATATTCAAGGTTACTGCCAAGTTCATGGCTCACCCAACTCTGAGCCCAGGACTTTCCACGAGACTTCTTCAAAATTTTACCTCGTTCACCCTTTCACCTAATTATTACATCATATGTGTTCACCGCTTTGTTTTTTTTTTTCTCCTTTAGGTTCCATTTACCCTATTACCTACACTGTTGTGTCAACATGGGAGTTTCTTAGATCGCCTGAAAACTGTCCGTTATTGAGTACAACTCAGAGCTACTGATCAGTTGAGTTGGACCCAGAACCAGCCCATCGCTCCTGAATCCAAAGGTAGAGTGGTCATTTTATAGAGTTGTTAGTATCCTGGGAAAACATGAATGTTTGTTTCAAAAAGTCTAATACATCCTTTGTGTTCAACATGATCTCAGTACTATTGCTATGAAGTTAGTATTTAAAAAATTCTGTGGAAATAGTGTGGATTCCAGGGGCTTCCAGGATCTGCCTTGAAAGGAAAGGAAGAACCAGAGTCTGGGGTTGGTGGGTAAAACTGATGCCCAGAGAGTTCAGAGTAGCTCCAAACAGACTTGGTCACTGAACGTCCAAGCGTGTGAGCTAGGCTCTGTGCACAGGGAATTGAGCCACGTGCTTGGTAGCATAAAACTTTCATATTGAAAATGTGTTAGTCAATGTTTATTCCATTTTAAAAGCTGCTATTGTATCACTATCAATATTCACAGCACAGCAAAATTGTAAATTAAATGCGTCTCCAGTTATTCAGAGCTGCTCCTAACAATTATTACACCTAAATATTGTGTTTTAATGAACTGTGCTTAATTTCTGCACCGTCAGGTGACTGCCCATATGCAGCTTCCTCCCAGACTATGCGTGGTGTGTCCTGAAAGCATTACCCTCCTCTTTTCCTACTGAGCCAGGCAATGCTCCTCCTATTTACCATGGAAGGTTCTGGGAGGCGAGTGGGAACAGGGAGGGGATGTGGCAGCTGGTCACCGGGTTGTGAGGCAGCTAAAAGGGAGGAACAGAGTCCCCAGCTTGTGTTCTTAGGTTGCAGAAGAAGGAAGGGACAACAGGGTCATGCCAATGCCTTCTCCCAGGGGCTAAGGTCCCCAGATGTTGAGACCTAAATCCAGGAAGGAGAAGAGAGTCAGGAGGATGGAAGGGTTCAAAGTCAGCACACTTCCATTGCTAGCCAGGCAGGAGTGCATCAGACACAGGGGGTTTAGTGCCCCTTCCCTGCTCAGCTCGTGATCCACAGGGGGTATAGGCATCCTCTCCTTTGTTACCACACAAAACTGACTTGTTCTCAGAAGCCAGGGTTGCACACTTTGCTAATGGACGCTGATGCCTCCTTCACTCTGTCCATCAGGATCTCAGGCAGGGAGGCTGTCCCAGTTGGGCCAGGAGAGAGCCCAGGACCTGAGCCCCGATGGGGGTCAGTTGTGCTGTTAGCCCATCTTCTGTTGCACCCAACTCTAATACGAGGGTTGTTAGCATGCATTGTAGCTAAGACTCATCACCTTCCAAATACCATTTATTTAGTTGATTTTGTTTCTTGCTTGTTTCTCCCCCACTGGACTATAAGCTCCCCAGGACCAACATTTCAATTGCT
The DNA here is from genome assembly GCA_004023965.1 of Spilogale gracilis. Lineage (NCBI taxonomy): Eukaryota > Metazoa > Chordata > Mammalia > Carnivora > Mephitidae > Spilogale > Spilogale gracilis. Next base: position 36,144 of record PITA01015772.1, on the reverse strand, counting down.
TCATTTACTAATGCATCCCCAGGACTCGCCTCATGAAAAACTGTGGGATAAATGCAATGAGGTAACGAACCCCCTACTTGCTGTCACTCACTACTCATGTCTGCGCCGCCACGTTAGCTGGGACAGGTTGCAGAAAAATTAACTCTGAAATCTGAGTGGTTTGACAAAGCTGAGACTTAATTCTCATCCATGCTGCATGTCCAGTGCATGTGTGGGGCGGGTGGGGACTCACATGGTCACTCAGGGACCCGGATTGAGGACGTTGCTCCATCCCAAAGGTTGCTGGCCACTGCAGCACCAGAACAGAGAGAGGGACAGACACCGGCATTCCCGAGCTTCCTCACAGAAGGGGCACGAGTGACACGGGTTCTGCCTGGCTTCCAAGGCTTGGCTGAGAGGTGGGAGAGTCCCTGGGGTACTCAGGGAGCGTCGCCGTATCTGCTCACTCAAGCCCCTTCATGCTCACTCATGCACACTCACATCCGTTCATACCCACTCATGCCCACGGGCGTTCCCTTTCCCCAGAGCCCCTACTACCCCTATGTCCACCCATCATATGCCCTTTGAAATGCCTAACTCACGCCTCACCTGTTATCCTGGTCCACCACACCTGCTGTGACCATATCTAGCTGCCCAGACTCCATTCCTCATGTTTCTTCCCAACCTAATTCCTCCTTGGCATGGCATCGGGGAAGGGGGCTAGATGTCATCTTTTGGGATATGGGGTCTCCTTTGTCATGTACAAACATGCTATGGGCTCCCACATGTTAGTAGTGATAATTGCAGTAATTCTTGACTGAGCAGACACTTTTTGTTCAAAGAGCCTCTTTGGCATCTGTCCTGCTAGAAATATCTCTGTGCATTGATACGGAAGCCCATGGGTTAGGGAGCCGGCAGAAAATGCTTGGATTCCTTGGATTCCTGGGGGGTAGCCTCTAGGCTGGGGGCCACTGAACAAAGTCAGGAGAGGTGCTCACTTCCTCCCTCCCCGGTGGCCAGTGAGGTTGCCCCCAGGGCAGGAGTCCGGGGCCTCACTCAGGCAGAGGCTGGGCATCGTCTGGTCCCCAATCAGGCACTTCAACAAACCACGTGGTGTATTCTATCCTCAGTACAGATCTTGGGGTCCCCTGGCTCCCTGATTTCACTCTGTATCTCAGGCTACCTGAAAATGCTAAGTTATGCCAAGAATTTTCTGAAACTGGGAAGAGCTGATTCAAGGAGCTCTGCTCGGGGTGAGAAGAGGGAGCATGTCACCCCAGATCACCAATTTGTCTGCCTCAAGGATGTTCAGCCTGGGCTCTGCCTTTGCCAAGGGCAATGAAGGATGGTTCTAGAAGCCACAGCTGCTTTTCAGTCTACTCAAGGTTGCTTTGTCCTTCAAGATTTGAGTCAGTTTGGTTCAGTTGTATTCCTTGTCATGTGGAGTGAGATTTGATGGTGTGCTTATTTTTATAGCTGGGATTTCCATGTACAGTCCACCCAAGGGGGTACAGGGAGCCGAGTGAGCTCTAGGGATAGCTGGAGTGGTCATGCCCCTTGCAAGGTGCTTCAGCGGCTGGTCTTCTGAGGCTTGGCGACCCTCTCTGAGCTCTGTTCTCAGCACCCGATTCCCTGTGTGCACTGTGCTGACTGGAGACCGCTTCTCTGCACCCCTTCCTTGCATTGTGATCTCTCTGTTTTCCCCAGCCTCTGGTTCCCTCTGCAATTTGGAGATGAAGATTCCATGTGCTTCTTTCCTTCTCAGAGAAAGCCCTCTGTGCCTTCGGAGATCCTCAAGCCCCTGCTCAGTTTCCAAGTGTGCCTCTGGATGCATGTGCTTAGGTTTATTTTGTAATTTATTACTATTTAAAATTTTTGAAAGAGCAGTTTTGGGTTCATAGGGAAATTGAGTGAGAAGCAGAGTTCCCAAAGTCTCACTGTCCCCTCACTCACACAGCTACTTTGATAACATCCCCATTCTTATCTTGGTTTTGGGGTGGAGGATGGTCTGCCGCCTGAGCTATTGTCTTGAGACCAGAAGGTCGTCCCGTGTGCGGTGGGAGACTCAGCATCTCAGCCCATATATCGAGGACCCCTGGGTACAATTTCCAGCCCCTGCCTTGTTGAGTTCTTGAGTGCGCCACAGCATCCCTGAATGTTCTGTCCCTTTGCTCTGCTGTCTGGCCTCCTCTCTGGGGATCACCTCCCTTCCCTGATTTCTCCACTCTCCTGGAATGTGAGAGGGTCAGGGCTGTGTGGGAGCCACAGCCCACTAAAGACTTAGGGCCATGGGGGAAGGTTCTTTCTCAGGGCAGCCCAGAGCATAACCGGACATGGGATATCAGGAATCCTTAGGTATGAGGTCCTGGGGTTATTCCTGATAAGTGATTTCTGCTGATCTTCCCATGCCATTGGGCTCCAGGTTCCATCACCTTCCCCCTTCTCTCTGCTTCATCCTCCAGGCCCTCGTGTTCTGGAAGCATTCACCCAGGGCTAACCCACCACGGTTTTAGCCCCTCAGACTTTCCGGGCCATGCACACAGGGCTTCCTTTTCAAAACTGAACACCCACGGAGGTGCGTTTCTGAACAAAGACTTGTTCTGGTGAGAAGAACTCATGACCCCGCCCCTCATGTCTTTCTCCCCTTGTCAGGGCTGCTTTGGGTCACGCGGGTCATAGAAGGTTGGGTTTGAGATTCCACTTCCTGATCTGTGGATGGGAGATGGGCGTCTGCCTCCGGCGTTGCTGTGGGGATGGAAAACAGTGCCAGAGCCTAGTACAGTCCCTGATATGCATTGGCGATTGCGGCCCGACTGGGGACAAGCCCAGGCTCCTGCCCTGATGGACGGGGAGGCAGTGGGGGCTGGGCTGGATGGGACTCCCTTTTTCTTTTTTCAAAGATTTTTATTTATTTATTTGAGAGAGAGAGAGCATAAGCAGAGGGAGGGGCAGAGGGAGAAGCAGACTCCCTGCTGAGCAGGGAGCCCCATATGGGACTTGATCCCAGGACCCTAAGATCATGACTCCAGCCCAAGGCAGACACTTATCTGACTGAGCCACCCAGGCACCCTTTAGGGATCCTTGTGACCATGACTTGACCTTGAGGACCAACTCTGCTTGACCGTGGGGGTCGTGGGGGCTGCGGCCACAGGTGAAGCCTCAGCAGCTTCAGGCTGGCTCTTATCTCTGGCGAAATCTCGTCCTGTCTCAGAGCGCCTTCCTGCTCTCCCGGGACTGCATCACTCACTGCCCGCAGCCGCCGTGGCTCGGAAGCTGGCAGATGGCACACGTCTGCCTCAGAAGGGTTCCCGGTTCCGTCTGCAGCTCCCCTTGGGTACTATGGATGTTCCCAAGAGGGGCTGTGATATTCTCAGATAATTCTCAAAATAAAATTAATTTTAATACATTTTCACTTAAAAATAATAAGTGCTAGACAGAACTGTGTGGGGAAGAGCCGGCAGAAGGAGGCGGTCGGGGAGCAAAGGCAGCACTGGGCTCCGCAGCCCCGGGAGGGCAGCTCAGGTCTGTGGACCCCCCAGATCCCGCTGGGGGTGCCCCAGGCCCCCTGGAGGCACTGCCTGTCCCTTGTCATGGCAGAGAAGCACTCCTGCAGATCAGGGCGCCACCCCCTCCCGCTGCTCCCTGCTCAGAGTCAGGGCACACATCCCCTCTCCCTCTCAGCTCACCTCCAGTTCTCCTGCAGCGTCGCCTCACTTCCTGCTATCCCTCTCTCTCCTCCTCTCATCTGTGTCTCTAACCTCTTCTGTCTTCCTGTTCCAAGGACTTGTGGGCCCCACAGAAACTGCAACCCATCCAGTCCACACTCACCTCCTTGCAAAGAGTGTCTGTCTCCACTCCTCATCCCTGCATTTTACTCCCACGGCTTCTGTCCCTGCCCCTATGTTCACTTCCTCCTGGTTCTTCCCACCACCAAGGCCAAGTCCTCCTCGTGCCCCTCTCCTTTCTGGCCCTCTACCTCTCGCTTCATCTGTCCCTGCCCCTCCACACCTCCCCTCAGTCTCTAGCTACACCACTCTTGCTCTGCCTGCCTCCTCTCTGTCTCTCTCTGTCTCTCTCATGTCTCTCCTCTCTGTCTCTGTCTCTTTCTGTATCTCTCCCTTTGTCTCTGTCTGTCTCTTTCTGTGTCTCTCCTGTCTGTCTTCTATATCTTCATCTCTCCTCTATGTCTCTATGTTTCTCTGTCTGTCTCTGTCTCTCCTCTGTCTCTGTGTCTCTGTGTGTGTGTCTCTGTCTCTGTGTTTCTCCTCTCTGTCTGTGTCTCTCGGTCTCTTTGTGTCTCTGTCTCTGTCTGTGTGCCTGCCTCTCTTTCATGAGCTTTCTTGCTGAAAGGCCCCTAGGAGATCATGGCTCATGTCCCTGGTTCTTAATCATCTGGTAGAAGTTGATGATTGGGGTCTCAGGGACATCCAACAGGGTGAGGAGTCAGGGCCTTGGTCCCTTGGTTCTGGGACTTTAGCTTTGTCCTACAGGGAGCCTCAGCCAAGCCAGCTGCCTTTTCTATGTTCTCCCTGATCCCTTGCCTTCTAGCACCCCTGCCCTAGGATGGGACCTGTAGCCCTCACACCCAGACCCAGGCTGGAGAGAGCTTCCTGTGTCCCCAAGGGCATTGGCTCTGAGGTGGGCATTTGTTGGTTTGGTGATTATCTTTGGCTGCCCCTTTCCTTGTGGATCATCTAGAGGAAGGCCATGGCTGTTCCTGGATCTGATGTCAGGGAGAGTCTTGGCTGGAAGAGCTCTGTTTCACAAGTTCCTGAAATATCTCGTTGGCAGACGAGTCGGAAGAACACCTGGGTGGAGGAGACAGGGAGAGACAGGGAAGGAGACACACACAGCATTTTCTAGGTGCGTGTCTGTGCGTGTGCTCACCTGTGGGCATGTGTGTGCATGTCCACACGTGTGTGCTTTCCTTCTCTCTCTAGCCTGAAGTGACCGCCTTCCTATCTCCTTCCAGCCCTGGGAGGATTTTCTCCAGGGCTCCTTTCTTCCTGGTTTTTCTCCTTCTCTGTGCACCCGCCCTTCTCCTTCTTGGGTTAGGACCCGTTTGCCGTCAATTTCCCGCCTCCCTGTCTGTTTTCCAGTAAGTGACTGCTGGTGGGGGCTCCACGGCAGTTGGGTGAGGGTCTTCTCCAGCTCAGCACACACTCTTGCCCAAATCACCCCTGCTCAGCCCCTGGTCACAGTGATGGAGACAGCTGGGCCAGGCTTTTCTTCGTCTGCCATCACTGACCCATTTCTTGTGTTACAGAGCATTGCCACCTGAGTCTTCCAACTTTACATGACCCAGGGGATTCTCTATCCTTTACTGATAAAAACAGAGGACACAGTCTCCATCCCAGGTGTGGTGGGAGACCCAATACCATGCCCTCAGATCTCCAGGAGTTCTTCAAAATCCTACCTTTCTCCTGTCCCTGATTGTGCATCTCACACCCATGCCTGTTGGTTAGACCAAACTTGGTTTCCCCGAGGGACCGCTGGGGCACAACTGGTGGTTAGAGCCTATTAATCAAGGATTGGGAGCATTCGATTGCAACCCAGAGTAGCAAACAACCTAAGTTCAAATATTCCACACCTCTGATCTCTTCTGGGAGGTTTCTTTTTAAGTTTTGAAAACCCTTTCATTTGGAAAAATTCCAGACTTAAAAAAAAAAAAGCACAAAATATTTCCATGCACCTTTCAGCCAGATTTCTCAAATGGGAACATGGTACACATCCACACAATGATGAAAACCAGGTAATTAATATTGATGCAGCGTTCTTATTTAAACTGTAGCCCTTATCCATATTTTCCCAAGTGTTTATTAACATCTCTGACGGCCTAGGATCCAATCCAGAATCACATGTTACCCCCTGTTGCCATGCCTCCTCAGTTCCTTTTAATGAGTCTTTGTCACTGATGAGAGTGCTGGTAAGTTAATAGAATGTGCCTTGATTTCATTTTTTCTAATGTTTCATGATTAATTCAGGTTGTGTATTTTTGGAAAGAACAGAGAAGGGATATTGTGTCCCTTGTGCTTCCTGCCAGAAGCCGAGTAACATTGAGGTGTCCCATCACTTGTTGACGTTGATTTCTTGATGCCGTGACACCTAGCAGGTTTCTTTGAGGGAACGTTATTATTTGTCTCTTGGTCCTTAATGTGTGTATTCTTTTTTTTTTTTTTAGAAAGAGAATTTTTTTTTTTTTTTTTTAAGATTTTATTTATTTGACAGCGAGAAACATAGCAAGAGAGGGAACACAAGCGGGGGGGTGAGAGAGGGAGAAGCAGGCTTCCCGCTGAGCAGGGAGCCCGATATGGGACTCAATCCCGGGTCTCCAGGATCATGACCTGAGCCGAAGGCAGTTGCTTAACCAACTGAGCCACCCAGGCGTCCCTTAATGTGTGTATTCTGAAGGAGGACTTTGACACTATGTAAATAAATATCCTGCTTCTCATCCTAGTTTTGGCATCCATTGATGATTGTTGACTGAAAAGTTATTACTGTGGTGTTTGCCAAATGGTGATTTTCTATTTCCATCATTCCTCTCTTCTTATTGATTGGAATTCCATCATCCTTCTTTCTTTTCTTTCCTTCCTTTGTGTTTTATTTGTATTAGTATTGGACTCGCTCATGGACATGTGTTTTATCTTATAGACTACGATTCATTACAGTCATTATTTATCTTGTTCAAATGATCTTGGATTTAACCTCTGGGAACCTCTTCAAGTCAGCACTTACGTCCTATGTATGCTTTATCAGTTTTGTGTATTTCCTTACTTTCCGATATCGCAAGCTGTCCCAGGGTCATCTTGTACTTTTCCATCCCAGCCCCAGAAGACATTATAGGAAGTGAACTAAGCCAGACACAGAAAAACAAATCCTATTTAATTTCACTCAGAGATTGGGAGGGCAGGGTAGTAGTTGCCAGGGGCTGGGGTGGGGAAAGGGGAAATGTGGGTCAGAGGGCACGAATTTCCAGCTCTAAGATGGGTAAGTTCCAGGTTCTAATGTACAGAATGGTGTCTACAGTTCATAATGATGTTCTGTATGCTTGAAATTTGAAAAGAGAGTAGATCTTAATTACTCTCTCCAACAAAAAAGTAACTATGTGAGGTGACAGACGTGTTGATTACCTTGGTTGGGGGAAATATCTCCCAGTGAATATGTGTCTTCTATCATCACATTGTGCATCTCAAAAAATTAAAAAAAAAAAAGCTTTGATGGCTAAAAAATAAATAAATAAATAAATAAAGAAAGAAAGAAAGAAAGAAAGAAAGAAAGAAAGAAAAAGAAAACAAGCTATGGATCCATTGAATGGAGAATGGTATTTAGAAGCCTTGATTTGGTTCCTAGGTGTCACTATGGATATGGGGATGTATGTTCCAGGCCCTCTGAAGACAGAGTTAGAGAACACATACGTGGTGAGGTATTAAATACCCATTGTTTGCACCTGCCAAGTAACTTTTTTACTTGGGGATAACTTTTACTTTTTTGGGGAGGTAGCTTTTTTTTTATGCATTAACATATGATTTGGGACTTTTTTTTTTAAAAGATTTTTATTTTTTTATTTGACCGAGAGAAACACAGTGAGAGAGGGAACACAAGCAAGGGAAGTGAGAGAGGGAGAAGCAGGCTTCCCGCTGAGCAGGGAGCCCAATGCGGGACTTGATCCCGGGTCTCCGGGATCATGACCTGAGCTGAAGGCAGTCGCCAACCAACTGAGCCACCCAGGTGCCCCTGATTTGGGACTTTTTAAAAAATTTTATTTTTTCAGTGTTCCAGGATTTATTGTTTATGCCCCACACCCAGCGCTCCATGCAATATGTGCCCCCAATAGTCACCACCAGGCCTACCCATCCTCCACCCCTCCTTTCCAAAATCCTCAGTTTGTTTCTGAGTCCAAAGTGGCTCATGTTACATCTCCCTCCATGATTTACCCCAATTCACATTTCTTTTTCTTCTCCTACTGTCCTCCATGTTACTCCTTATGCTCCACAAGTAAGTGAAACCATATGATATTTGACTTTCTCTGCTTGGCTTATTTCACTCAGCATAATCTTCTTCAATCCCATCCATGTTGCTATAAAAGTTGGGTATTCATCCTTTCTGATGGAGGCATAATATTTCATTGTATAAATGGACCACATTTTCTTTATCCATTCATCTGTTGAAGGGCACCTTGGCTCTTTCCACAGTTTGTGATTGTGGCCATTGCTGCTGTGAAATTGGGGTACATGTGGCCCTTCTTTTCACTACATCTGTATCTTTGGGGTAAATACCCAGTAGTGCAATTGCAGGGTCATAGGGTAGCTCTATTTTTAATTTTTTAAGGAATCTCCACACTGTTTTCCAAAGCGGCTGCACCAACTTGCATTCCCACCAACAGTGTAAGAGGGTTCCCCTTTCTCCGCAGCCTCTCTAACACTTGTTGATTTCTGTCCTGTTAATTTTGGCCATTCTGACTGGTGTAAGGTGGTATCTCAGTGTGGTTTTGATTTGAATTTCCCTGATAGCTAGTAATGATGAACATTTTTTCATGTGTCTGTTAGCCATTTGTATGTCTTCTATGGAGAAGTGTCATGTCTCCTGCCCATTTTTTGATGTGCTCATCTTTTTTTTTTAGTTGTTGAGTTTGAGGAGCTTTTCTGTTTTTTGATTTTGTTCTAATTCCTAATTTCATTACACAAAACAATACTATCAGAGAGTATTATTAGTAATATTTTTGCTTTAAGGGACTTACTGATGTTTTCTCTGTGACACAATAAATGATCTTTTTCTTTTTTTTAAAGATTTTATTTATTTATTTGGCAGAGAGACACAGTGAGAGAGGGAACATGAGCAGGGGAATGGGAGAAGGAGAAGCAGGCTTCCCGCTGAGCAGGCAGCCTAATACAGGGCTCAATCCCAAGACCCTGGGATCATGACCTGAGCCAAAGGCAGACGCTTAACAACTGAGCCACCCAGGCACCCCTAAATGACCTATTTTTGTTGGTGTTCCAAGTGTGCCCAAGAAGAAAGTATATTTGCTCTCATCAGAATATAAGGTTTGATATACATATCCAGAAGTTCTACCTGATTGATTCTGTTCATTCAATGCATTTTCTGAGTGCCTACTATGTGCCAGGCCCCATGCTGGGCTCCAAGAACTCAGGGATGAGACACTCAGTCCCTGCTCTCATGGAGCTGGTAGGGTTATAGAAATCATTCATTCACATGAAGGTTCACCGCCCTTCTTTGTAGAAACAGCCCTGCATCCAGGCCCTTGTTTCTCTTTCTGCTGAACCATTCCACAGCCTGACATGAAAGGGATCTTGCTCCTGTCACAGGGGGGAAGCGACCTCTCTGTTGCTGACTGTGCCTCTCAGGGCACCCGTGTGTTCCCCCTCTCACTGTGCCTCTTGCTACAGGCAGCTCTCCTGACCGACTGAGCAGACCTTCTCAGCAGACTTCATGTAAGAGCCATATCTTCCAATCCCCTGACCCTCTGTTTCTCTCCAAACAGAAAGTGGTGGTTCCCTCCCCCATGGGGAAAATGACCACTTCAAATGACCATGTCATTTTCAGATCATTGACCCCAAGCCTAGTTCCAAGGCTCAATTCTTATTGTTTTCTTAAAACCAGTCAAGCTCCTAGTCTCATCCCTTTGCTGCAGTGTCTTGTTTAGTGTCAATGCAAGGTCTTCCCCAGGCCAAGGGGATTAGCTCAAGGATAGACATATGACCCAAATTGGGCCACCAAGATGCGAGAAGTTTTCAGGGGGTCATGAGAAAGAAGGTACTCACTGGCCTGTAAGATGGACTGAGAGCTAACCCCTCCTCCTCCAGAGAGTGGGATGTAGAGGGGAAATCTGGAACCCTTGCAGCCACTTTGCCACTACAAGGGAAGCTGACACTAAAGAAGTCAGAGAGGAGGAACAGATCACACCAGGTCCTTGATGACATTATTGAGCCAACAAATTCAACATAATCTGAACTGTACTTTACCTCAAGACTTTCTAAGTCATGAGTGAATAAACCCTTGGATTGTTCGGGTCAGTTTTCTGGTTTTCTTGACTTACAACACAAAGATTCCTGATGGAATGAGGGTCTGTAGAGCTTTTTGCTGACTGGGTCACCTTTCTGTCCCATCAGGGAGGATCACAAGGTTCTGCTCTGCTGATGAGGCTACCCGGTTGGTGTGGCACTGATCTGCCTGTGGAGGGGATTTCAATCAGGTGCGCGTGGATGCTCAAATCTTATCCGTGTCCCTCAGCTGCTGTGTTGCCTTGGAAAAGTCACCTACCTTCTTTGAGTTGGAGTTGTCTTCTCAGTAAAACGGGATGAAATAAAAATCAATCTCATTCCTCTCAGGGCTCTCACGAAGTCCTCAGCGCACAATGGGACCACAGCTAATATCTCCTCCATGTTCCTCTGCTCCCATGTCTTTGTCACCGAGCACATTTTCCTGTGTATTGGGCCCCAGAGGAGATGCTGTCCTCCAGATGTCGTCCTCCCTGACTTAGAATCCCAGGGATTTCCTGAGAAGAAAACAAATTCCCAATGCAGAGAAGATGAACAGCTCAGCCATTTGCTAAAACAAATATTAGTTCAATGTTGTCCAGGGAGAACAAGAGGCTCTAATAACTGTTTGTGTTTGTATCCTCCAAGGAGCTGATGAATATGTAGCTGAGGACCCACATCCAGAGTGTGTGGGGGAGGGGGCAGCCAGTCCGGAGGCTCCCCCCTCCCCTCCTGCAGGCCCGGGGGGGCTGGGAGTCTGGTATCTGGGGCATTTATGTGCGCCTCTGCTCTTCATGTGGGTTTGGGCTGGTGCCGTGCTGCCCAGCCGCCCGTCCCCAGGGCCCTGGAGCTGGCTTCACTGGACAGGCAGGCTGAAACCTTTCAGGGGACTCGCGCCTCAGCTTACCGGCGTCTATGGCACATGTGCTGCCCAGGGTTTGTCCACATCAACACTGTTAATATCTTGGCGCTGGCAATGGAGAATGTGAGGGGTAGTCTTGTGGGGGTCCGATGCTTGACTTTCCCCTGGGGACAGACTTGAAGGGCTCTGGGGTTAGCTGCACCTGGGCTCACATTCTGGTCCCAGCACCCACCAGCTGGGTATCTGGCCACTTAACTAAACTCCCCCGAGCCTCAGCTTGCACACCTGTACAATGGGAGTCAGCACGGTGCTGGTTTCACGAGATTGCTTGCAGGGAGGTTCCTGGCACACTGTGTCCTTGCTGGCAAGGGAGTGGTGCTTGGGGCTGCTCTGGACCTCCCTCCACTTCCACAGGACCACCACTTCACCGTCTGGGCAAACCCTTTCAGCTCCCAGCCTCCATCGGGGAGAATCTCCTCTGGGTTTGCCAGCTCACGGTTGGCTCCGTGCCTTCCCAAGACCCCCTCAAGGCAGGCTCTGGAAAGCCTGACCCCTCCCCACCATCTTGGGATCAGATTGCCCAATAGCCAGGAGCAACCCTCTCCAAATTCCACAGCTACCTCCCCCTGTACAGCCTCCGGGTCAACGGCCTATTGGCAGAGAAGAGATGATTGACATATCTTGGGGCCAATGAGCAATCAAGCCCTTTCCTGCTCCATGTCCCTCTCTGCCCACCCTAGGCACCAGGTTTCCTTGCGTGACTTTTACTCTTGTCAGTACCCAAATTGGAGGACTTTAGGTCATTTCTGTAACCTAAAGTCCAGTTTAAGAAGCATAACCTTGTCTCCAGAATTATTCCCGTTGAAGGACGAAGGGCACGTCACTCCAATAATACACATGAACACCTGTCCTAGACCTCACAGGGATGCTGGAGGACAAGAAGGGCTTCTCCCCCAGGGACTGACCGCAAGTGGCAAAGCCAAGGCGGAGCCAGGATGGTGAAAGAATGCAGAAGCCCTGACTTGGGTACAGGAGGCTGTAAAGATGCGGAGAAGCCCCTCGGAGTTCTCCATTCTCTCTGCGAGCCTACCTCACGCATTGCACCTACTTCACTGGCATCTGGATTTAGGCTTGATGTCTGCAACCCAGAACATTCCAGGGGCTCTGACTGGTCTTGCCGCTCCACAAAGACACCCGATTACATCACTGCATGTCTTGATCCTGTTTCCAGTTTATCACGGTGTTATCTGTCATCATGGGACACTGGAAATAATTGGGGAACAGTTCAGGAAATGAAACACTTCATAACCATTAAAATGCATGTTTTAAAAGACTAGATACGTGGAAAAATCACTACACGAGAAAAAAATATGGATTCAAGTTCAGTAACCATATATGCAGAGGATTACAGGGAATTTACAAGATTGGAGTTACATTCATCTGGAGAGAAGTAACAATAGCTATTTCTAGTTGTAACATACAGAAAGCTTTTTATATCCTTGTCTCTCTTGCTTGTCATTCATTTCCAAAGCCTGAAAGAGTACCTGGCATAGAGCAGCACCTCAAAATATTTGTTGGGCGAAATTGACAAACTGTTACATTTTTCCCCATGATTTCCAAATTTGGTGCGAAAATGTTACCTTAGGTTGTGTTTCTCCAGAAGCAGACACTGGGATAATGGTTGGAGTGCAGGGAGTTTGTTGGATGGGGATCTCAGGTAGGGAATGGCTGGAGGGTGGTGGGAGGAGAGGCTGGGAGGGGAGGGAAGGCAAAGCGAGGTTGCTGTCCAGCAGGTAGGCACCATGGGCAATGGTGGCTCAGTACTGTTGGGCAGCTCCAGGAGACCGCGTAGAGCATGCTTTTCAAGTTAGCATCTGAGGAGCAAGGAGGCTTCCATGTATGTCCTTCAGTTTCTGTCTTTGGTGGGTTATTGAGCCCTCCAGGACACTCTCATCCTCCATCTGAGCGGCAGGTGCTGGTGGGGAGTGGGGGGAAGGGCCAGGGCTCTGACAAGTCTGCTGTAAACACGAGGATTTAGAAATAATAAGAAAAACATTTAAAAAAGCTTAGCATGCAATTGTGAATGGCCTTGAGTAAGTTACAGAATGTCTCTGGGACCTCAGCTAAATCAGGTCCAAAGTGGGAGAAAGCTGTGTGCATGTGTGGGTTCCCCCCTCAAATCCATGTGCAGAGACCCTAAGCACTGACATGACTTTACGTAAAGATTGTAAAGAGAGGAGAAGTGTTAGTTAGATGAGGCCATAGGGTGGGGCCCTCACCCCACGGAGCTGGTACTTTAGAAGAAGAGGAAGGGGTCACCTGGCCTGCAAGGTCAGTCTCAAAGTCCTGTTGTGTCTAGAGTCAGAGGGAAGCAGAGGCAGCAAGAAATGAGAAGCACACAGGAGGGATTCTTTTGAGGACACGGAGGGAGACAGATTCAGTGATGGTGGGAGGGAGCAATGGAGCCTCAGCCCTTCACCCCAGGCAGGGGACAACTCGGTCCTGCTCTGCGGATGCAGACTCCCCTCCCACTGGCCTCTCACCTGCGGCTAACCCTGAGCACACTCCGGCCAACCCCTGAGCTCTAACTCCATCAAAGTCCCAGACTCGGGCTGCACCCCTGACCCATGAGCGCCAGGCAGCTCCCGGGAGAGGTGTCCACAGCTCTTGTCTGCAAATCTTCCTGAACGTAGTATCCTCACGTGGTTTTGCCTGTTGTAACTGAGTTTCTGCTTCTCCATTCACCATGTGTGAATGTACGCAAGTATTATCACGAATTTGCAGCAATTCAGTGTTAACACATGAGATCCGCTGTTGTAAATGGAAGCACGTAGGCACAACCCCATCGACCTTAAGGCGTTCTTGCATGGCACGTGGAACAGTTCCAGCCCCGCCGTGTGATGTCAAGATAGTCAGCAGCTCCACCTGGTTCCTCGGGTCAGGGTCCGCTGCATTTTACGAGACACTTGTTTATTTAGTGTTGGGTTTGGGGGTAAAATGGAAGCTGTGCCTACACCCTGGGCCCAGTGCTCTGTCGGCCATGCCTGTGCCATTAGGGACACAAGGCCTTGCGAGTGAGCCGGGGGGCAGCTTCAGAGCCCGTCGGTCCCTGGGAGCCTGATGCTGCCCAGTGGCCAGAGGTGACCATGGCTGACACCAAGGCTTGGAGCCCTGAGCCTGGGTCCTGGCCTCTGTCCTGTCGTGAAGTGTCCCAAGCTCTCGGATGGGCTCAGTGCTCCCCGACCTGGGGCTCAGTTCCCCCTGAGGCTCTGGGATGGAGACTCCGGGATCAATCGTGGGTTCAGCCAGAAGGTGCCGGAAGCCTCCGTCCCCTGTATGAGCAGACAGCACAGCCCTGTGTTCTGACCAGCTCCGTCAATGCCCCAATTACTAGCAAATTGCGAACACTCCAAAGCAACTTTCTCTGCATATTAATGTGGCCAAGTGTGCATGCAACAGCCAGCCGGCCCCCCCGCGGGCCGCTCCTGTGATCTGCCCTGCAGAACCAGGAAATTTCCTTGCTGGACCTCAGTGGGAAGTCAAAAAGCAATGTCAGCTTCCCCTGCTCTTAATTAGGGCTGGGCTCTTGCTGGCAAATCACTGATCATTACCAATGAGTTTGTAATTTTATGTTGCAGGATTAGAGGCTGGTGATCAAAGCAGAGAGCCCAGGGCAGCCGTGCAGGGCTGGCCTCCACTGAGCTGGGCATTCCTTTTGTCTCCATAATTAAGTTCCACCTTGTCCTTTTCCTACAGCGTCGCTGAGACGGCCTGAGTTGTGACATCCCCTTCTTTTGGGGAGCGGAGGGCTGTGTCTCCTTGGCCGTCAGCAGTGGTCAGCCCTCCTGGCCGTGTGAGTGAGCTGGTGGCTTGTCTGGTCTCGTTCAAGGAGGCGGCATGGGGTTGGCCTGGGAGCTTTGTCTCTGTCTGGCAGCCTAGGCAAGCCAAGGGCTGCGTCTGAGGCCACGGCTGGGGGGGGTCATGCGCGGTGGAGGTGAGCTCACAGGTTCCGTCAAAACCACACCAGGATGGCGGGGACCTCAGCCCTTCCTGGGTCCCAGTGCTCCGTCAGGACCCTGATCCGGGGCCCCTTGCTGGGGCAGAGCTGGCGGTTTTGTCCACACTTCCTCCCTGTTCTTCTTCTGCGACACCTCACTTGGCCTCTGCTTGTCTCAGGCCAGTTGTGGGGGTGACACCTTTCCCCACTTCGAGGGAAGCATTTGGGGCCCCATCCTACTGCCCAGCTCCATGCATTTCCCTACATGGCCACAACCATTGGCTCAGGAACGGGATGGCAGCCGAGTGGGTCCCTTAAAGCTCAAATCTTCCAGGTGACTTGGCTCATCGTGGAGCTGAAGCCCACAAACAGGGGGGACACTCATGGCTGTGTATGAATGCCTACCATGTACTGGGTCTTGAGGGAATATGGGAGATAGAGAAGGTGCTTTGGATGTTCTTGAGAAGAAAGGAAGGATGGGATGTATAGAGCAAACCAAAGAAGAAATAGTGATAGATCTGTGAATTCATGCATTGAAATGGAGGCTGCGGGTTCTAGCTGGAGGCAGCGTGCCCCATGCCCACATGGCCCTTGGCCCCAAGCCTTCCTGGCACAGCGGGGCTGTATGGGCCCCACAGGCGGGTTCAGCGTCCAACCCTTCCAGCCCTGCTCCCCTGTGTTCCCTTCCAGGAACTGGAGTCCTGGGTCTCCACCCAGTTGGATCCCTAATCACTAAAAGACTCTGGACCCATCTCATAACGGTCTTCTATCTCCTGCCGCGCCTCTGCCCAGCATGCAGGGAACCATGCGAACACACACAGAGGGTCCCAGGGACTTGCTGTCTGGTGGTGCAGTTCTTCTGAGCCCACATTACTGTGGGTGAAACGTCCCGCTGCAGGTGCCTGGTGATACCTGTTACCATCTCTCCCTCCCAGATACCCCAGCAAGGGGCCGTGAGCTCTGCATGTGACCTGCAGCTTGCGGAGGAGCCTGCCCCTCTCCTGTTCACCACGCCACTCCAGGGGAGCCTGCAGCCCTGGGTCCCGTCTCCAACCCACACTGGTCCCTCCAGCACCACAGCCGGCCTGCCCCAGACTCTGATCCCTCCTGCACCTCTGTCTGGTGCCCCACTAGGCTGCTGTGGGCATGAGGGCAGGTCTGGCTAGTGTCTCATCCGTGCCCTGTGCCAGGCGCCCCCAGCAGGGTGCCTTATAGCTGGGGACATGTGGCCTTAGGGGCAGTGTGGGGAAGACATGAGGCAATGTCTTACACCGCTGAAGGAGTCTGCCCAGGACCCACCCTCCATTTCCCGTTCTCCTCTCCAGAGGGGTGGGCTCCGTGCCTCTGACACCTCGCTGTGTTTTTTCCTTTATGAAAAAATCATCAAAGCCCGTGGATGGCTGGCAGACTTTTTGAAAGTCAGGAGGACAGATGTGAAGGAAAGGATCTGGCTGAGATGCAGATAACATTCAATACTTCTGACGGAGGCAGGCCTAATTAAAACAAATCTTTAAAGCACAGAAGCTGGAAGCTGGCCCTGGAGGGAGAGGAAATCTCTGTGAGGGACTTTCCTCCTTAGGTGAGCTGCTAATGATTCCAGGCATGCACCTGCTGCTCCTCCCCTTGCCCCCCCTGTTCTTCCCAGAGCAGCCTGAGCTTCAGGGTCCCTTCCTTCTCTCCCCGGAGACCTGCAGCCAGAACCTGGCAGACACAGCTCATGGCCTGCAGAGGAATCTCTCCAAGCAAATGGCTCGGAGTCTTGCCTTTCTGAGGCTCCTGAAGGGGTTTTCTGGGTTTGAGCCCACATCCCAACAGCACTGTCCTTCAGAAGTGCCCAACGCTATACATTTCTTCAAAGACTTCCATCTGACATCAGCGTGCCACTGACCCTTCTGGTCAGCATCCCAGAAAATGGTCCTAAAGCACCTCACGAGCCGATGCTACTTTCTGGCCACAGGTTCTGAGGCTGAGCTTAGCCCTTTGTCCCTGATAGGGCAAAGAGCATCATTTTTGGGCCCACAGTGATTTGACCCTGCCCCAACTCCCACCTGGAGGCGACCTCTCAGCTTTGATTTCTTTCCTTTTATTCTACCTTATGATTTTTATTTTGTGCTCTGCATGCAGATAACAATAACATAACCTAAAATTAAGTATGCACCATTAAAATATGTGGGATTCGTGGTTACATGGTGGGTTCACAACGTCGTGTGGCGACCTCTACCTCAGTCTGAGACAGTCTCATTGCCCAGAAAGGAAACCACACATCTGCTAGATTCCCCGAGTGGGCTCCCCGCCTTTGTGGATTTGCCTGCTCTGGACGTTCCTGCACGAATGGGAGTGTTCCCTCTTGTGTGAGGTTTCCTTCCTGTGACATCCTCATCTTGGCGTGTGTCTGTGCTTTCCTTTTATGGCTGAGAGACATTGCATCGTCCATGTGTACCCATTCTTCTTATGCAATCACCTGTCCATGGACCTCTGGGTCCTTCCCACCTATTGGCTGTCATGAGTGGTGCTGCCCTGAGCGTTCGTGGACGAGGATCTGTTTGTCTCTGTCTTCAGTTCTTCCGAGTGTGTAGCTGGGAGCAGAAGTGCTGGGTCACATGGTGGTTCTGTGTCTAACTTTCAGAGGGAGACCCTGTTGGGGCCAGGTTCATTGCTCCAGTGCCCAGGCAGGTGCTTATGTCTTCATGGGGCAAATGGGGTCCAGTCCCAGGCACAGGCTGAGATGTCTGGAGTCCTCAATGTGGAGGTCTGGGAGTTCCTGGCCACTGGGCAGTACCAACATTTGTGTCCCTTCTTCTCTGTGCGCAGTGGCCAGCGGCTGTCTCCATGGTGGCGTTGTCACTCTTTAGCGGGATTGCTTTTGTTGCTACGTGGAGACTTGCACTGTTGCTAGGTTGTCCTGTTTCATATATATATATCTCACCATTTCTCCCCCTGGCAAATAATCAGCACCCAATTAATTCTGAATTTCTCATTGTTTGCTCCAGCTGTCGAGTTCCGTGCATGAGCAAAGAACGATGGTACAGTGTTTTCCCCATAATGAACTGTGAGAATCTGCCAGGTCACTTCTGGTTTTGGGAAGGAGAGCGAATGACAGCAACAGATGCAGAGACACAGGGAGAGACTGAGAGATAGAGACAGAGAGAGAAGGAGGGGAGCAGGGAGATACAGGGACACGGAGGGAGGGAGGGGGGAGAGGCAGAGAGACAGAGACAAAGACAAAAGGATTTAGATACAGACTCACATGCTTCAGAGTCACGGCCACAGATGCAGACACGGTAATATTCAGAGAAACATAGTTGCAAAGCCACAGAGAGAGAGAGAGAGAGAGAGAGAGAGAGAGAGATCCACATCCCCCGACACACACAGACTCTCAGAGAAAACACAGCAAGGGACACATAGATGCAGAGAAGAGAAGGGGAGACAGAGAAAGGGAAGCAGATGCTGGGTGACCCAGCAGCCCACTGGGTCCGGGTCACCAATGGGCAGCAGGGCAGCTGGGGTTGGCATGATAGTGACCAGAGCTGACATCACTGATGCCAGCGTGCACCTGAAGGTCACAGGCGCCTCAGGCATCACCTCCCTGATCACCCACACCCTCCCAGGACACCGACCCCCCAGCAAACCTATTTTCCAGGTGGGGAAACTGAGGCAGTTCAGAGTGTTTAGATCTTGCACACAGCTGGCAAGAGGCAGGGTGCAGTGTGCGACTCAGAGTTCTCTTCCTCTAAAGCCCAAGTTCGTAAGCCCCATACCCTAGTGCTCCCCAGAAGACCCACACTTGGCTATCCCTTGTGCTTCTCACTAGCTGTGCAGCCGCGGGCCAGCCCCTTCACCTCTCTGGGCCAGCGGGATCCCAGGCATGCTCCATCTAGTCCTAGCCCGTGGTTCCCCCGATTCTGCTTCTGGGGATTTCCATGTCTCCTCCTCCCTCCCAGGTCAGTCCTTCCGTCTTATTAGGAACCCGTCGGGGACCCTCTCTCCGATTCCTATTGTAAGACTCATTAACAAGTTGCCTTGAACAGAAGAGGTGACAGGCTCGTTTCTGGAACCAGGAGGGGGTTGGCCTTGGGAACAGGGGCAGTTTGCAGGGGAGATATTTCAGGAGAACAAGACAGCTCCAGCTTGAGCTAAGATGCCCAAGCAGGGACTCTATTAGGTAGCTGACCCTGTCCTGTCCGCCAGGGGGTATAATGGGAGTTGAAAAGGAGGGATGGGATATCTCCCTTCTTCCGTATCCTGGCCCGTGTCCCTGTGGTTTTGCTTCTACCACCCAGAATTGAGGTTTGGCCTGTTACAATTATCTGATTTGACGATAAGCCACATGAGAGTGGGGCTTTGTCGGCTCCTCGTTCTCTAACCATCTTATCTCCAGGGTCTGGCACATAATAGCCACTCAATAAACGTTTGCAGGATGAATGACTGCAGGTCTGGGTAATGATTCCCAGATCCTCGGCATCATCAGGATTTGCTCTCCTTCAGTTGAGGCTGGGTGGGTGGGGGGGATCCTGCAGAAGCTGGTGGACCCTCACCATCTCTTCCAGGAAAAAATGCTTTAGAAACTGCGGTGAGCTTTCTAGCAGGAATGTTCGATTTGTGCTCCAGCTCGGGGGCCTTGGCAACTGCATAGGGGGCAGCCTGGAGGGGGAGGCTGGCGACCTGAGCTCTGAGGAGGACAGGATAGGGTTACCAACACCGGCGGCATCAGAACCTGCAAAAGCACTGTACTGTCAAGATAGGAAAAATGCTGTGAACTTCAACAAAACTGTCAAGTTCACCAACTTTTTTTTTTTTAATTTTTATTTTTTTCAGTTAAAGATCTTGCTTGTTTGACTGTTTTTTTTTTCCCAAACTCCCAGAGCTCCCTGGAAGTCAGTCAATATGGCATTATTGTCATTTGGGGAACAGTAAACCTTTGAAAAATGCCTTTTGCCTTTTGGATTGATGGAAACCATTTGAACTGTGGTGAGTCCTGAAGACTACTTGGAAACATGCGTTTTGATTTTCTCAATAATTTCTTGAGGATCATTAGAAATGGGGATTCAAGAGCAGGATGGATTTTTCCCCCAGGCTGCGTGCCTGTCGAGAAGCATGATTTATCCGGGGCTGTCGTCGAAGATGTACGGGACAGGCAGAGGTGTCCACTCAGCACTTTTGGGGAAGCTCACTCCGGAAGTGACAGGTCTGCCTAGATGCAAATGCCCGGAGAGTGGGCGAGAGCCTGCCTCTAAGTGGGGCACACTCAGCTTACCTGGGGAGGTTGGGTCACGGGCTTTTCACTCCTGGGTTTGACCCACTTCAGCCTGGCTCCCGCTCCACCCCCATGACTGCTCAGAGCCAGACTAGCCAGGCGACCTTCAAGTGTCCCTTGCAATCCCATGAGATGTGGGGATTCAGGGTTCAGCCGCCCGCTCATTGTTTAAGTGCAGACCTTTGTAGTCTGTGCCTCCAATGCTGGCGTTGGGAGCCTGGAAGTAGGTGGGATTGGTCAGCGTCAGGGTCTGGGTGGGGCAGGAGGGAGCTCTGGAGAACCAGCTTGCTTACCAAGAGGGAGAAAAAGATTTCTCCCCTCCGAGCGATGCTTGCAGGGGCATCTCCAAGGGGGTCTCTGACTTTGCCAGCAGGTGCTGTGGGGGAGGAGACCATGGGTGCCTGAGGCCCCTGGCTGGTGCTCGTGGCACTGTGACCCATCAGACACTGGCTTATGTCATTTGAGGCGGGGAAGGACAGGTGTCTTGTCACTGGCTTCCTCCCTGGACCTGGTTGCACATGAACTTGGAGTTCACACCCTGGGCTCCTGTACACACCGTACTTTCCCCCAAACTTACTGGTGCAATATTTTGGGATTCAGCTCAGGGAACCCTCCTCTGGGATTGCCAGGGCCTGCCCCGCGGTCATTGGCCCTGCCCACCCTTTGCACGGCCAGTACCGCACTGGGATGGTGCATGCGTCTGCCTTCCTTAAACGCCTTGGGGGGGGGGGTGTAGGAAGAGCCCCCTTTCCTTCCCACAGCTCCAGCACCCAGTGTGGGACAGGTGCATGGGAAGAGGTGGTTGAATCATTTTGCCCCATCTAGACTTGGAGTCCCGCCGGCCTGAGTTGGAATCTTCCGTCTGCTGTTGGTTAGGTCTGTGAGCTTGGAGAGTCTTCACCTCCAGTCCTCCCTGGCGAAGGTTGAGAAGATGGAGCGTGGGGAATGGGCTCTTTAGACTGAAAATAGTGCACAGCAAATACGCACCGAGCCACCTGCTTTGCACTCTAGGCGTCTTATGTGTATCAAATCTTTAAATTCTCATCCTCTTCCCCATAAAACAGATGAGGAATCTGAGCCCAGACATTAAGCCCCTTGCTCAAGATCACACAGCTAGAAAAGGGCACAAGTGGGACTTGAACCCCGAAAATGCGGCTCCAGTGACCATGTGTGAAACCCTAATTAAGCTTCACTATTTACTGCAAAGCACTTTATTTCAATTGATCCTCACCAGAATCCAACCTTGTCTTGTTTCTCTTCTGGGAGAGATGAGGAAATTCAGACTCAGAGAGGGTAAGTAGTTTCTCTAAGGTCACACAGCTAATAAGTGGAGGAGCTGGGATTCTAGCTGACTCGACTTTCCTACTGCTCAGTGCTCCCTGACTCCCTGAATTTTGTGAGGGGACAAACAAGCCTAGAGAACAGGAATGTTGTCCCCAAAGCCATGTGGCAGGTTGTCCATGTGGGCCGGAATGCAAACCCAGCAGCTCCCGTAGACGACTGCTTTATA
Organism: Spilogale gracilis; assembly: GCA_004023965.1. Classification (NCBI taxonomy): domain Eukaryota; kingdom Metazoa; phylum Chordata; class Mammalia; order Carnivora; family Mephitidae; genus Spilogale; species Spilogale gracilis. The sequence continues at coordinate 14,547 of PITA01015772.1, read as the reverse complement.
ACGACCACCTCTTACCAAACCTTAGCAACTTAATGCTCCCATGACTTTATTCCTCGCAACCTGGTGGGTTCCGCGAGTTCTGCTGGGCTCATGCACGAGGCTATGCTCACTGGAGCATCCATGTGGCCTTGCTCACAGGGCAGGGAGCTGGTTTTGGCCATTGGCTGGGGCTCCTGGGCTCTGCTGCACATGGCCTCTCCTCTTCCCATCTGCAAGTTGGGCTCCATGGTGGTCTGGGGCAGAAATCAGGTGAGAGCAGACGCCTGATTCAAGGTGGCCCAAATCAAGTGTTGGCCCAAATCTGGCACGGAGATCTCTTGCCCTGAAGTCACAAGGTCAAAGCACACAAAGGCCCCAGATTCAAGTGTGGGGGTTGTAGACTCTGCCCCATGAGGGTCACACTGTGAAGGCACCAGGGAGGGGCTGCCAGTCCCCCAAACACTCCTGGGGCTCCCTCCCTGTCCATACACCTGGGGGCTTCCCCCTTCCTCTTCAGCCCCCATTAGTTGTCAGTGCTTTGTGCTCGGTGACCCTGTCTCAGAGCATCGTAGATTTCTTCTCAAGACGCCAGTGAGGGCGGAGCTCAGGGACACCCCAAGCCCGTCCCTGCTGCCTACCTCTCTGACCACTGCCACATTTGACCTTGGCAGTCCCTGGGGATATGGGCCACCCTCTGTCTCTGCCTTCTGCACGGCTGGCTCTTGGATGACCCAACTTCACCCCACGGGCCTCTGACCCATTTTGCGGTCCTTGCAGCCCAGCCCTACAAAACGGGTGCTTTCTCCGTAAGCAAGACTCCCTGGCCAACCTCCATGGACTTGAAATGACAGACTATTCCCAGCTAAGTGGGAAGAACTGTACCTGGAAGCATCACATATGGGGTTGAGTGTTTTGGATAATTAAGAAAAATGTGCAAATCTTTGTTTGATTTTATTTTTAAGGCTGGTGTCAGGGGGGCAGCAGGGGGGCCCTGACCCAGGAGGAAAACCCACAGACAGATGCCTAGGTGCACGCCAAAGGGGAAAGATCATCTTGGGGGGGGCGGTCTGCACCATGTGAAAGGGCTGCTGTTTTGGGGTGGAGGGTGAGCAGAGAAGATGTGTAACCCATTAGCCATGATGTCAGACAAAATGGGGGAAACAATCCCACTTCCGGGCCCTACGGAATTGAACACAGGGGCCCCCATGTTCACAGCAACATTATTAGGAGTCAAAAGGTAGAAGCAGTTCAAGGACGCCTGGGTCGGAGGAATGTGGGCCCTCCATGCAAGGGGCTAGCATTCCGCCTTGTAAAGGGAGGGCATCCTGACACCCACAACAGTGCGGAGGAGGACATTAGGCTGAGTGAAATAAGCCAGTCACAGAAAAGGACAAATACTGTGTGGTCCTACTCAGATGAGGAACCTGGAGTGACCAGGGGGCTGGGGAGACAGAGGCGCCGGGGGGCCAGGGGTCAGTGTGGAATAAGGACAGAGCATCTGTTTGGGAAGATGGAAGGTCCTGGAGACAGTCCGTCCAAGGAGAATGGGCTCGATGCCCCCAAACTGGACACTTACAGATGGTGAAGATGGTACATTTTGTGTGATGTGTGTTTTACCACAATGGCACAGATAACTGGGGGGAGGTGGCAGGATGTAGGGATATGGGCCTGGGAACCATGGTGTGCGTGGAGAGGAAGGATAAGCAGATTCCACGGACAGCAGGAGGGAGACCCCAGGCAGGGGTGGGGCTGGGAACACCCAGAGCAGGTCAGGGAACCCCTAGGTGCCACACAGAGGTGAGAAGTGATTACATCAAAACAACTTTTTTTCTCAAAAGAAAGAAAAAGTGAGAAATACCGCCATGTCCTTCCCCAACTGTGGGTCTATGGGTTTTCACTGTGAGTTGCATATAAACCCTTTTTAGGGAAAAACAAACAAGTAAGTATGTCCTTAGTAGATCGAATAATAAAAATGAACCACCACCTTCTCTCTGGCAGGCACTCTGGTCCTGCCATGAGGCCGCTCACCCAGACGTGTGCCAACCGGGGCATCCTCCCCCATGTTCTGCAAGGAGCCTCGCCACAGGGAGGCGGGAGAGTGTGTCCAAGCTCCTGAGCCTTTGCGAGGCTTATAATCTGCATGTTACCTCTTGCACTTTCTTCCTCCGGAGGCTTGCTTCATTTGTTGATGAGAGAGGAGATAGCCCTGCTGAGGAAGGACGTCTGTGGAGCAGAGTGTCTGAAGTCCCCCCATCCCCATCTCCCGGCCCGGGAAGGGGGAATTTTTCCCAGTTGTGCCAGGAAGAGCCATGTGCTCTGCATCTGGGCATACTCAGAGACCCTTCGCCTCTTAGCTCAGACCCCCAAACTGGGGAGTCGGGGAATGTGGGTTTGGAATTATCTGGATGGACACTTGTCAACGAGCTTCTGGCTTCAGAAGGTTCAGCTGCTCCTGTTGCAGGCTTCAGCCCACACTCACATTTGGGATGGGTGAAGCCTCCATAATAGTGCCTGTGAGGACCTGAGGGAAGGATGGGGGAGGAGGCAGGACCCCAGGGAGGCCAGTGTCAGGGTCCAGGGAGGAGGAGGGAGGCAGGCAAGGGAGACTGAGGGTGGGGGCTGAGAGGCAGAAGGGAGGTGGAGAGCTGCCTGTCTCTGGGGTGCCAGGCCAGGAAAGGGTAATAAGGAGGAGCTAGCGAGCTATGGGGGCAGAGGGCACAGGATGTCAGGATATGGGAGAGTGTGGCCTCCCGATGACCCTGTGACTGTGGTGGCCTTGGACAGCTGGCAAGGAAGGTGGACACCTGGGTTGGGGACTTTGTCAGAGCTTCTACCCGAGGGGCTTCCATGAGGACACAAACCAGGATTCCATACACGACATCTTTATATGCAAGTTATTTTTGCTGTTAACCCATGTGGTTGTGCCTAGTAATTACAGGGTAAAGGGGATTAAGAAAGACGTAATTTCGGGGCACCTGGGTGGCTCAGTTGGTTAAGCGACTGCTTTCAGCTCAGGTCATGATCCTGGAGACCCATATCGGGCTCCCTGCTTGGCGGGAAGCCTGCTTCTCCCTCTCTCAGTCCCTCTGCTTGTGTTCCCTCTCTAGCTGTGTTTCTCTCTGTCAAATAAATAAATAAATAAATAAAATATTTTAAAAAAATACGTAATTTCTCCCCATCAGCTCCTGACTGTTCCGCATCCCCCACCTTGTACCGGCAGCCAGGTTCTCGGCCTTCACAGGTCCCGCTTTGATTTCGGTCACACAACAAAGGCATCTGAATCACTTTCAAAGTGATTAGAGAGAGGAGCGATTGCAAATTTGGGTTCAATGCAATAATTACATTAACTGTGGCCATTGGGCTCTCAGGAAGAAAGTCCCTGTGGTCACTGTGGGATGGGGCTGGGTGAGGGCAGCAGAGGCAAAGGTGGCCATGACCCTGCAGGTGCAGGTGCAGGTGCAGGAGGGTGGGTGCAGGTGCAGGTGCAGATGCAGGTGCAGGAGGGTGGGTGCAGGTGCAGGTGTAAGTGCAGGTGCAGCAGGGTGGTGCTGGTATAGGTGTGGGTGCAGGTGCCCAGGGTGGTCCAGATGACTGCCACTTTAATTACCATGATGGTGATGATGGAATATGTTTATTGAGGCTTTGCTCCTTGTCCAGTGTTCTTCTCTTTGACCTTCACTAAAGCCCCATGAGGTGGGCTTCTTGTAATAAAGAAACTGAGGTCCAGAGAAGTCAGTCTCTCGATCTATGTACACACCTGGGAACTGGCAGAGTTCGGATATGGGGTCAGTCCTGTTGAATTACAGAAACCACTCACATGCCATTTACAGTGAGGCCCCTGAGTGTGGGTCAGGAGGTGTGGCTGGGCAGGGGAGAGGTCAGAGGGCAGGAAGGGTCTAGGGGGGCATCTGGTGATAGTCCTATTGCCGCTGGTGCTGTTCACTGCCGTCCCTTCCTACCCTTCCTCTCCCGGTGCTTCTGAGACATCATGAAACTGCCATCCTTTGTGGGGTATTACCGCATGACAAAAGGTGCCCAAACTCAGGGCCTTAAACCCAGTGGGTGTTCTCCTGGTCCGGGCCAGCAGGTGCATGTGGGTCTGCCCATTTAGACAGTGATTGGTGGGTGGGCAGCTTCAGCCTATGGGTTTGGTTCACAGCTCCTCCTTAGCCTTCTCGGAGCCCAGTCCTGGGTTCAAGGGATTCCAGAGCATGTTCTTCCTATGGTGGGTCCCTGGGGTGGTCAAGGGTGCAGGCCTAACCAAGCAAATGCATTTGCTGCCCACTCAGGCTGCACACCTTTGACTATAGCAAGTCACTGCCCGGCTCGGAGCCAAGGGGGGTGACATTGACTGTCCTGAGCACGTGGTAGGGCCAGGGGGAGAGCGTTCCATCCCACAGTGCAGGAGTGAGTGCTGGGGACCTGTAGTTTTGCATGTCTTCACCATCCCAGCTCTGGGGGCTCCCTTCCCCACCTCGGGGGGGGGGGACAGTTATGGTGTTCCCTTGGCCTCTGATTTCCGGTGATGCTCTCCTCAATAGCCTGCCTTTTTGGGTCCTATTACCCTGTTGGGCAGCCCTCTTGGGGAAGCTCCTTTAAGATCACCCTGCTGTCCGTAGGATTGATGGCCAAGTTTGGGGTCATAGGCTTTTTCTTCCACTCAAAGTCATTTTTCTCTTTCCCGGTCAAGCTTGCCTCCTGTGCTGCTTGCCTTCCGCCGGACTCTGTGCTCAGAAGTGAGACACTTCCCAGCTGCTCCGCTGTGCTTGGTGCCGCCCGCGTCACCGTGTGCCCGTTAGGACTGCCCATTACCCCCACCTCCCTGTGGTTACTCAGGGTGGGTCCTTCTCCAGCTGAAGGACCTGGATCTTACTCCCCCGAGTCTCAAACCCAGAAGCTTTGGCAGCACAGGGCTCCAGAAGATTAGGGCAAAGAGTCCCAGGCAGCAGCGGAATGCGTGGTTTACACAGCGCCCCGTGGGGGATGAGTCCAGGCAGTCGCAGGGGTGAGTGTGGGCACCGATTACATCTGTAGGTCCCAGCCAAAGGAAATGAAGTGTAACTAGATAATGTTAGGCAAATTTACAGGATTGTTATTTCTGCCCAGCCAGATCGTTACTCCCCAGCATAGAGGAGTAACTGCGAGGTCAATTCCAAATTGCCTATTTTATGCTTCTATGGATCTAAGTACAAGGCAGGAGCGTGACGGGCTGAAGGAGCCCCTGCCCCTCTCTGCTGTTCCCCACCATTAAGCTCCTCAGAGTTGTGGTCTGGAACAGTCTAGATGGGGACCCTGCACCTTTCCTTTTCCTTCTGTGACCAGAGGGGCGGGGGCTCAGGTGGCTCCCCCGCCCTTCCTGCCCTGGAGTAGGGAATGGTCATAGCTCAGCAGGGGACACTGCTAACAGGCTCACCTCACCCAGAGTAGGCCCCTCACCCTTCGAGCCCCATGGGATGTAATGCTGGCTGGGGCTGTACCCGACAGTGGCTGTCCTTCCTCTGGGCCTGGCTCTGGGGCTCCCTTGGTGTGGGGCAGGCCCCGACGCATAGCAGAGCCTCTCAGCGAATGTCAGCTAGAGACGAGGCGAGGAGAGGGGATGCCTCCTGACCCCTCAGCCCCCAAGAGCCCCACTCAGGCTTCTAGGCAAGTCCAAAGGCCAGACCTGCTGCAGAGAGAGCCTCCATGCAAGGCTGGATGCGGGGACCCCACTGCCTTGACCGGCTCTCCCAGCAGAGCCGGCAGCCTCTGGCTGCCTCAGGCACATGGAACGCTGGATGGAGCTTTCCAGCATAGAAGAATGGAAGCCACTCGGAGGATGAGCCAACCCTTTTTAAAAAACTCAACTCCTCTGGGAAGTTTATTCCATGGCGCAGGGCTGTGTGCCCCTCCCCAGGGGAGCTGAGTTCGCATTCAGGGAAGGCAGGTCTGAAGTTGGAGGTCTGTATGATCAGCCAATGTTATAGAGAATGAGAGAGGCTTGGAGACCTGCCCAGGGCTACACCGTCCAGGCACAGCCCACAAAGACCCGCTGGACTTGGGCAGCTTTCTGCCCCACGGTGCTGCCTTCCCAGACTCCATGTGTGTACCCCGGCTGTGCCAGTGCCACTAAATCATGTGTGTGTCCACCTGTGCTCACCTGCTCATCCACGACCTTCCCCAGGAGTTTCCTGGGGGAGCAGAGGGTGAGTGCCTTCTGCTCACCTCCTCTCACCAGCCTCCAGCACGGTGCCTGGTGCAGAATAAACTGCTTGCCACCTGCTTCTTGATTGGATTCGTGGGTCAGTGAGTGAATGATCATGCTGAGAATCCCGAGAAAGCCAGTTAAACTTCAGCATCCAGCCCCACACCCAGCTCCAAGATTCTAATTCAGGAACTTGGGAGTGGGCACACATATCTGCCTTCCAAGCAAGTGCCCAGGCCATTTGCCCGTTGTGATGCCCATGACTGACAGATTGCACTCTGAGAGGCCCAGGGACAGTGGAAGAGTTTTCTGGTTATCAGGCACGGAAGCATGTCCTCTATTCTGTGGGCATTGGGGAGCCACCGAGTGGGTATTTGAGCATGGGAGTGAGAAACTACCCAGAATGGTGCTTTGCAGACATTGCTTCCTTGCCCGGTGAGGTCCACTCCCTCTCCCCTCTCTCTTTTTTTTGATTTGATCAATGGGACTGATGTACGAGACAGATTCAGGCTCAGCTTGGAGCGGCCTCTCTGACAGCAGGCAGGCCATTAGGGGCTCTTGCCCTTCCAAAATGGCTTGTTAGCGCATTTAAGCCTTTTGTAGGAGGCTCTCCTCTGCTGTAATTGGGCCTTCACTCAGTTGCTCTTCCTGGCCACGAAGCTTGTTAGCTGTCAGGCAAGGCTGTGGATTTGTAGGATGGACAGCGAGGCTCATTTTTTCACAGGCAGCCCCGCCAGGCAAGCACCCCGCGGGACTCCAGCCAGCAGGAACATGCCGTGCCCCGTTGCAAGCAGAAGGGAGGAGTAAGTTCGGCATGGGATTTCTGCAGAGCTCCGCTCCTTCGGTGCAGGTTTCTGGATGTCTGTGTTTAAGGCTATTGTGCTGGCCACACAGGGGAACCACAGCAGCTCCTTCCAGCTTCATGCCTCCCCTCGCTGCGTGTTTTTAAGAAGAAGGCTCATTTGAGCAGTATGTATGCATGCCGGGGTGATCCCTTTTGCAGGGGAGTGAGTAACTGCCCCAGAACCAGAACCCGTAGAGAAAGCCCGCACTTCCAAGCCCTGGCTCAACAGCAGAGGGGATATTGTGAGGCCTGGTGCACATCCGGGGCCCTGAGAGTCAGATTTTAGGAGAGGCTCCCCTGTACTTTTCCTCCTACTGCTTTGCTGGCTTTACCCACCAGGCTCTGGGCTCCGAAAAGCTGCCGTGGACCGGGACTCAGAGCAAAGTGCACTGGTGGGAATGAGAGGATCTGTCAGGAGAATAGAATTTGTCAGGGGGATTCTGCATTCCCCCGTTTGCCAGTGGCCTTGCGGGCTTGAGCTGGGACAAAACAACCAAGGCTGCAGAAGCGGGTGCCTAGGGGTAGGGGGACACAAAGTCTCAGGGTGTCCTGAGGTAGGGGCAGGACCAGAGAGGGCTTGTACACCCAGATCTTGCCTGTGCTCACTGCTCTGGGCTCCTACCGCTGCACCCAGCCCCACATTCTAGACCTGAACTTTGCCCTTCTCAGCCTGGTTCGGGCCGGGAGGCCGACCTAGCTGGGGGGGGGGGGGGTCCTTGCTGACTAGGTAACGTTGGATTTGGCCAGCAAGCTCCAGGAGAGGATTGGAGGGCAAGGGGAGTGAGGATGGGGTGTGTCTTCCTCAGACCCTACCTGGAAGTTGCTGGACCCTTCTGTGCCCTGTCTGATGGGCTCTTATAACTGTATTTCCTCCCTCTATCCCATTAGGTCCGTGGGTAGTAATGCTGTCCATGGTGGCTGGGCTCTGGCCCGACCCAGGGGGCTTCTCCCTTCACGTGACCTCACCAGGACTCTCTGACTGCCTGGGGCCTGACTCACATTGGGCTCCCTTCCCTGACCTTTGTCATCCCAGCTGTGTCTCTGTCCCTTCGATGGGGGGGCTGGATGTGGTTTGCTCTGACCTTGGGGAGATTCATGGCACAATGAGGGGTTGGGGAGATGGGAAGCTGGTGGAGGGGGCTGAAGGGAGAGGCCTCAGGCCAGCCCTGTGGGGACTTCAGGGCATTTCCCCAGAGGAGGGCCCCTGCTTTTGGGAGGCCCACTTGTGATCACTGATGGAAGAAGGCCCCGAGCAAAACCACCTTCCTGGAAACATGGTTGGTATTTATGGTGTTAGAGTGACATTTCTGATAAGAAAATTAGAAACCTGTTGAGGAATTTTGATGTGGGAAACATTGCCCTCAAGGCCCAAATCACAATGCAAACAATTAAGGCTGATACAGAGACCCAGGCAGGTCTGTGGGGCCTGGAGGTGGGAGGAGGCCAGCAGGTGCCTTGGCTTGGGGGGGTATCCCTGGGGAGAGCGCATCCTCCTGCACTGGGTGACATTCTGGGAGGCTGTCATATGGAGACCGAAGGAATCTAAGGCCCAGGAAGTTCTGGGGCAAGGGTGGCGGGTGGCAGGTGCATTCCCTGGGAGGTGTGACCTCTTTGCTGGCAGGAGGAGGAGGAGTAATGAAGAGACCTGCTTCTTTCCCTCCTCCTACCCGCCAGGGCGGTCCAGCTGCAGGCACTGGCACTGGAGCTGTGGGGAGACCCCCCGGGACCCTGCCGGCAGGGGAAGCTGGCTTTGACCGCTGTTTCTCATCGAAGGTGCTGCAATCTTCGTCATTTTTCTTGTGCCCGATGAACACCATATCCAGGGGCCCGGGCTCTCCTGCTGTAAGAGTTGCAGAAATCTCTTGTGTTACCAAGTTACCAATTACTTGCTAGCTATCCGGGCTGGCCAGGGAATCAGCAGCTTGGGGTTGACGATAGGCTCCGGCGGCTGTCATCTTATAGGGTGAGTTCCATCGTAGCCAAGTCACAGGGCACAGGGAGTTTCTGCAAAGGGATCCTAACTCCTCTTTATCTTCTATTAGTAAGTCGGAGACGCATAATCATGAGGATTTAACAGATGTTGGGTGGACACACAGAGAGAGGGTAACCGTGTCACAAGCATGGGGTGCGGCCAGATGTCCCACAGACTTTCCCTGGGGGTGGCTGGCTTCTGCAGGGAATAGGGAAACGGCCTCTTTGCTTCTCCGCTACCCTGGACAGGTGCATGAGACCCCTTCCCTGACTCTACTGCCAACAAGGGGCCCTTCTGGGCTATGGGATGCACCTGTCATTGCAATTGGAGTGGGCATTTCAGAAGGAAAAGGGGAGGACCCGTTAGGTTGGTGGATTCATTTCTGGATGGTGGGCTCCTTTCTCATGGGGACCCTTGCTGAGTCCCCGCTGAGAAAAGCCTTCACACCACACTCACAGTGAATCTGCTCAGAGGTATGGGACTAACCTTCCAAGTACTGTCATCAAGTCATATCACAGTCTGTTTCTCTAATAATGGGACACAAAATTTTTGAGTGACTGTTATATTGTACAGGTGCTGCCGACGGAACGGAAGATGGTAAAGACATCCCCCCATCCCCTCTGGGATTTACATTCTGGAGACACAGAAGGAAAACACAAAATAGAGAGAGAATAGAAAGGCAGGGAACACGTGCAAAGAAGAAAAGTAGGCAATTGTGACAGGAACTGTTGCAGTTCTAGGGGCAGTGAGGTCGGCCTCCTGGAGGAGGTGACACTTGGTCAGGGACCATGAAGTAAGCAGGGACAGAGGGGGAAGCCGGGACAGAGGGAAAGATGGGGACAGAGAGCAGCAGGGATGGGAGGGCAGCAAGGAGAGTAAGACATCAGGGACAGGGCAGCAGGACAGAGGGAGAAGGGACAGAGGGACACCAGCCTGGGGAGCCTGAGGAGTGTGTCCAAGGTGTGTGAGAAGGCAGCAGGGCTGGAATGGAAGTCAGAGGAGCAGGAGGCAAAGCTGTGACTCCTTCCTCTCCTTTGCACAGGACGACTTAAATCCTGAACGTTAATGGGTAGCCCTTGCAGGGATTCCCTTGTCCCCCACTAACAGGTGGTAAGAGCAGTCACTTCCTGGTGCTCTGGGGTGCAATACCATCTCTCACCAGCAGTAGCCATTAGCGCCCCCATGCCTTCTGAGCCCCTCACAGGTGCGTGGGGAGCAGGTTAGATGAGGTCTGGGGGTGCTGAGCCTCAAGGCTGGCGATCCTTGCAGTGACTCACTGCTGGCTTTGATGAGACAGACCTGATTGGTGCTCACCCTGCCCTTGTCCTGCCGTTGGGGACCGTGTGGCTCTGTCCCTCATCTTTTTCCTCCTGCAGCCTGAGCCTCAGGCACTCTCCCAGCCCAGCCAGGGCTTTCCTGTGACCTCTGCCCCATGGAATCATGTCTTTCAGTTGAGGTCACCCTTAAAGACGAAAGGGTCCATCCTCCTGGACAAGCTCCCTTCTGATTTTTCTCAGAGGAAGCAGAAAAGATCAATCCCCAGCCCCCTTCTGGCTGGATTCTCACTGTAATCCTGAGAATTGGGTATTGCTGTCCTCACGTTACAATGGCAAAAAGTAAGGGTCAGAGAGGCAGAGTGATGTTCCCAAAAGTATTCTCTTGGTTTCTGAGCTCCCGCCTCGTCTCCAGACCTGCCCTTCCATGCTCCGCTCTGCAAAGCCAGGCCAGACTCTGGAAACCCTCTTTTTATCTAGCCAGTTGGTGTCTTGTAGGTTTTGCCAGCAGGAGGCCCTGGGGGGATGCCAGAAGGGGGATTGGGGAGAAGAGGTGCCTGCCTTCTGGTTGCCTGTTTCTCCTGCCTGTGGACTGGCCTGAGATCCCAGTCTCTTGGGACCCCACCTGCTACAGTTGTCTAATATTCCCTAGGCTGGTTCTCCAGGCCCGGGGATACTCTCCAAAGGTTTGGGGGGGGGGCGTTGGGAGGGGTCTCCCATCCTCCCACAACTGCTGGGAAAGTGCCTCAAATTCACTTGTTCTTTTAATTTGTGAAAACCTCTTCCACTTGTCTGTGAAGAACTGCTCAGAAACACCCTTCTCATTACAATGTTAAATTAAAATTTAGTAGATGAGGCACATAGCAGAATAAACTTTCAATTAAAATGTACACACTGCAGTGGTGGAAGGGGGCTGGAGAGAACTTGCAGGCATCTTTGCTGCGAATGTGCTCGAGATTTAATTTTACTATGACATCTCCTTGGAATTACACTGCTAATTGATCACATTGTGTCTGTCTGTTATTTAAACTTTCAATAAAACGGAGATTAATGGAAGGTGTAATCCTCCCGGGCAGAACAAATATTCCCATTGCTCATGTCAGGTACAGAAATGGAAATGCTCTGCTAACAGCTTTTTGCATTCAATCTGCGAACATGAAGTTAATCATGAAAAATGCAGTGATTCCTTAATTGCTTGAATGAATTTTTTTCTGCCTGCCCCATTTCTCACCCAAAATAGCCGCCCTTGTCAGAGGTGTGGAGGGAAGTGGTGGAGAAGCAGAGCGGGGCTTCAGGGGTGGGGGCTCTGGGAGGGGCTGGCCACGGGGTGGCCGGCATGTGTGTCCGAGGACAGCATGTGACACTGCTCTGCAGCCATGTGGCTGGGACAGAGCCCAGCTGTGGCGGGGGCTGAGGGACCCTCCTACCACTTAGTAATTTGGGCAGAAATGTGTGGTGGGGAAAAGGGTTTATCTGGGTCTCAGACTCCCAGGTGGGGAGGAGCAGATGCTGGGACCCAAAAGGCCACTGAGCCCTTGTTCACGTGGGTGGCAGGACAGCAGAACAAGTAAGAATTCTCCAGCTCCGTCACCACTCCCTAACCTGTGACCTTGGACAAGTTCCTTCAATTCTCCCTATTCCATTTTCCCTCCCGTGGATGCGCGTGAAGGTCATGATCTCCAAGGGCCGTGGTGGAAGGCTCGGTCATGTATGCAAAACACCTAGAATTGGCCCGCCAGTTCATCCCGCGTGCCACACGAGCTGGGCTACTGCATTAGTGTGCTCTCAGCGGGTACTTCTGCCTTTTTATGGCTCCTTGGCGAAGGCCAGTTGAGGTTAAGCACATACCTTGCAGTCCGAGGGAGGGGCTTTATTCCCGCAGCTTCGACTAACTACTGTGTAACATTGTACACAGTGGAGAGGATAGTGCCCACCTCCCAGGGTTTCTGCAAAGGTAGATAGGGGAGAGCGCTTATTTCAGTCCTTGGCAGGCAGAGAGCTCGCAAATAGGTGGCTGCTATCACCATTACAACGGTCCTTCTGTCCAGGCCCTGCAGGACCCATCTGGCCTCTCTCCCGCTGTGTGTGATCAGTCTGTCTGTAGCTTCCACCCCTTGGGGTTCTTCGAAGGAGGTCTGGATAACTGAGCCACACAACTGAACCTGTTGCCCTGACCCACGACGTGACCCATCAGGCCTTTGATGTTGGTGCTCCCAGTTCCCTTCTGTCCTCTCTTCTGCAGGAGGATCACTTCTGCCTCCTTCAGATGTTTTCCAATGCAGTGGATTCTGGTCCTTCGCTTACCTTAAATCCCCCTCCTGTCATGTCCCTTTGTGAGTTTGGGAGACTCAGTCTCCCAGGTGAGTCTGAAGTAGCATAAAGGACAGTGACCCAGTCACTTCCCATATTCTGGATACTACACTTCTATTGATATGGCCCAGATGGCATTCATTTCTTGCTAGCCATGTCACACTGCTAATTCAATGAAATTAGTTAACTAATTTTTTTCTGAGGTTTTTGTTTTGTTTTGTTTTTTATGCCTGTGGATATGGAGTTGTGTTCTTTGTATCCTGTGCCAGTAGCCAGATGGCTGGACCCACATGTAGGGCTTTGCTTTGTTCTTCGTAGAGTTCTTTATGTTCTTACCTGCTGATATTACTTGGGCTCCTAATTCTGACATCTGTCATATGAACATATATTTCAAATATTTCACAAGACATTAAACCTCTTTCTATATGTAGAAGGAAAATGAGATCCAGTTTGAAGGAAAGGCTTGCTGAAGGGCATGCAGCCAACTGGCCATAGAATCAGCACAAAGAACCCAGTTTTTCTGAATTGAAGTCCAGGGATCACTGAAGTTCAGAGCTGGGAGAGGGAAGAGAAGTGGAGGTCATCATCCCACCTGCCATATTTCTGATGAGAGGCTCTCCATCCACCCCTTTGGAATGACCTCAGTGAGAGAGGAGAAGCTCATTGCCTTCATTGCCTCCATCCCAGGAGAGAATGACTCTCATTGTCATATGTTCCTCTTAGTGCTGGGCCTCCAGCAGCTTTGCATGAGATGTGTGGGAGATGAGTGTCTTTGCCCATGTTTTAGTAGGGGCTTTTGGTTGCAAGAAATGGGGATCCATGTGGGTGAGCACAGGGAGACGGGGTTTGCAGGGAGGGAGGCTGCTTCTGTTCCACTCTCACCCTTACTCTCTCACCGGCATGCTGCTCTGCACTTCCATCCCATGCTTTCTCCTTGCAGACTCCCTCACATGCTTCATACCAGACTGCCCCACACGACTGCTCCAGCTCAGTTCTTTGGGCATCGCCAGCAGCAGCCTCTACCTCAAGTGGTCACATTCCTCCCCGTCTCTCAGTTCAAGTCCCGGGGATGGAATCCAATTAGCAGGGATGGAATCCCATCAGCCTGGATTCTCTAGGAAGCAGAGCCCAAGGCAAAGCTGTGCTGGCATTGGGAAGTGTGGCCTTAGGAAGCAGGGGTGAGGACAGGGGAGGCAGGAAAGAGGCAGGGCACATGTAGGGCTGTGTGCTGAGCTGGATCTGGCATCCGGCCAGCTGGCTGCTTGGACTGCTGGTCGTCTGTAGATAGGCCACACGAAATCACTACTTTTCCGGTCTGTTTAGGACGGAGGCTCTTGACTAGGGGTGATTTTGTCTCCCTGGGAACCTGTGTCTGGAGAAAGGGGAGTGCAAATCCATCTGAGGTTGCTCCCGAGCCTCGTACAGTGCCCAGGAGCCCCTGTTCGCTTGACTGTTTTGTCAAGGGATTTTGACTGGGATGACACCTGTGACACTGAGCTCCGGAAAACCCGCCTTGGATGGTGTGGAGTGCAACAATGTGGCAGGTGTGTGCTAGCAGACATGGGACACCGTGTGTGTGTGTGTGTGTGTGTGTGTGTGTGTGTGTGTGTGTGGCGAGGGGCCACCCTAATCTGCAGTGTTGGCTGTTTCCTTCCTGCTGGAAATACTTGCAGGGTGGCCAGTGGCAGGTTAGAGCAGATTCACAATCAGCTTGTGAGCTTCCTGCAAACAACCTAATAGTTGGCTCCTCAGAGTCCCCGTGAGCAAATGCGGGAGTCAATAAATGAGTTAACACAGGAGTTCAGCACGCCAGGAAGACAGCAGTGAGGTGCCACAGATCATCCTTGTCATCCTCGTAGAACCTTCCCACTCGTCCCGTCATTCTGGGTGCATCGCCTCCGAGCAGAGGCATGTGGGATGGGAGAGAAACCCTTGTGGATTCAATGCCTGAATTTTCTTTCTCCCTCCTCCTCCTCCTCCTCCTCCT